>JAUJEN010000088.1:0-92108 GCA_030448925.1 Citrus cavaleriei
CTCATTTTTCTTCGTTCAGTTCGTATTGCTAAGGTTAATCCGATTCACTTCTCTACCTACGGCACCTATTAAAATTAGTGGTTATTGACTTTTGTCATGTCCAGGTTTATTGCCTCATGTAAATGGATCACACCACTTACCTATATGGCCTTCTACCATTGTGACTAATTTTGAAAATCTTGCTGTTGGTTTCTTTGGCAAATTATCATTTCGTTTATTCGGAGACTCCTCTGTTCAAAATTCGACTTGTAAACATAAGGAAATGGTTGACTGACAGCATACCGGAAACTCATCTCGGCTCGATCAATTACTCCACTCTTGAGTTGGCAGTACACGGCGATTCACAAGCATTTTCAAATGTATTGATTAGCTTCTTGAGTGCAAGGAAAGTATAAGGATCTAAAAAGGCTTTACAAAATTTAAAATCGCTCATTGTTCAACTTAAACTTCAATATTTGTTAAAATCTTTCAAACCATTAAAGAACCGTTTCTTGAGATTATATATCCTCTTGTTAAGACTGAACTTTCTTGAAAATATATTGAAATAATTTACGAAACAGCTTAATGCATTCGTTTAATTATGAACTTGCAAAGAGATAAAAAAACAAGATAATTCACTGCTTAATATTCTTGAGGTTGTCCTTGTCTAGATAGGCTTGAACGCCTTTCGACTAGATAATATTTTGTGAAGACATGTATTTTGTTTTGGGACTAAAATGAAACGGAAGGAAGTCTTTGGCCATTACACAAATTAACTTATATATACAATCATTTTTGTAAATTTCTACTAGTATGTCTATGTATTAGATAAGGTTGTTAGATGGATTCTAATTTAAAAGAATTATTATCTTTTTGCATAGCCACAATATGTGAACATACTACTTTCTCTTTGTTTACTTGCTTGAATTTTGTGTTTCTATTTCTATAAAACATAATCTGCTGTCGTATGTGATTTGTCTATAGTAATTTGGTTGATAAAAAGCTACTAAATTTTTTCTTTCAAATAATGAAGGTGTTCTTGTGTGAGCTACGATTATTTGTTCTTACTTTTCTTGTCTCTCTTTAATTACATTATAAATTTAATCTTAGCGATTAAAGCTCGAAGATTAAGCTGAGTTCTTGATTGATTAATCATTAATTACAACAAGTAATGTAGAACTTGAGTGGCTCTCGATTATATCTCTTCTAAAACAAAATAGAAAACTCACCAGTAGTGGTGTGTACTTCGTTCAGTTACATTGCTAAGTTAATCCGATTCTACTTCTTTCTACCTACAGCACCTATCGGGGCCTTGGATTTGCCTGGAAGAGAATGTGTCGACCCGGGAAGCCGGACTGATAAAAAAAAGCAAATCTCACCGGATAGAGGCTTCGAGTGCTGATGATTTTAAGTCTTACTCGATCTTGAAAATCTTTAAAGAAAAAGATAATAAATGCGGATATGGAATAAAGAGGTAGTTTATGTAGAAAAAATCCTTGGCTTATAGGTTGTTCTTAAAGAAAGGTTGTATACTTTTTAATGAAGGAAGGATACTGTTCAAGTACCATTGACACGCTTGACAAAGATCGTTTCTTGAACTTATAAGGGTTGAAAATGTGAAGATTAGAGATGATCAATGCATTTTCTTGCAAAAGTTCATTGTCCATGATCATTTTTCTTGCAAAGTTCATTTGTGGATACAATGTTATATGTGAAGCAATTACGATTTTTGGAAGATGTCAAAACCCGTTGAGCTCGAAAGGAGATTACAACGAATAATGGCATGATAAGTAATAGTAAAAGCATTGATTGCAGAATTAGAAAGAAGAAGAACAGAGAAGAACATGAATCGAAAAGAGCGGGAGAATACAAAAAAAGGAAAAAAAGAAAAGAAAGGCCTTTTATTGTAGAAAATAAGGGCATTACATCGAGGAAAATCACAGAGAAAAAGAAAAAAGCAAAGTCAAGAAAGGTTAGCGAAATGTACTTGTAACTTTGAATACTCCTTTGATGATAGCTATCATAATCTTGATCATTTAATAATACCTCGAAAGGCAACTCAAAAGAGTAGTGGGTATTAGACTTAGGTTGTTCTTTCAGCACGTATGCCCCAAATGATAAGGTCACTCTTGAATATAAATCTATTGATGGAGTAGGGTTCTTATAGGAAATAACGTTTGGGTAAATAAAATTGTTGGAATAAGCGTCATCAGGTTAAAATGCTTGATGGCATCATTAAGACCTCTACCATTGGTTAGACATGCTCTTATATTAAAGAAATCCAATCTCTTTAGGCATGTTTATTAGAATAACTCACAGATATTTATTTAAATCAGTAGTGGTTGGCGTAAAGAGTGACCCGAGGGTTATGTTGAGAGAAAATGTAAAAAGAAAGAATAGGTTATATGTGTTGATTGGTTCTTGTATTCTATAATGTTTGTAATGTCGGTTTGATGTAGATAAAACAAAGCTATGTACGATAGACTTGGCATACTGAGTATAAAAAGGGTTGTAAGAACTTGGCAATTGATTGTTATGGGGAGACAAACAGCTTGGCCTATGAGGTTGTGTCTTTGGTAGGCCAAGAATAGAGCTAAATTTCAAAAGGAGAGCATAAATCTAAGGTGTTTATTAGAATATGTTCATTCTAGCTTTGGGGAATCGAACATGTGCTACCGCTTATCGGAGGGTAGATACTTTATGACATGATTGATGATATGCAAGAGAAAATTAGCTTTATGTTACGAAATCAAAGGATCAAGCTTTGAAAGTTTTAAGACTTGGAAAACATTGGTGGAAAATCAAAGTAAAAAATGGCCAAGAATTTTTGCAATAAGAGTATAAAGACTTTTACTAAAGCAAGGAATATTATAGCGTAAAATAGATCAAATTTACCCGATAGAATTGGTTGAAAGGATGAATAAGACACTTGTTGATAAAACCGGATGCATGTTGATCGAACTCAGAAAACACAGGAGTTTTTTAGAGCGGGAAGCATGTCGTATACCTTGTTATTTAGTCCAGATGTCCTTATAACCTTTGGTTGTAAAACATTAGAGGAAAAGTGGTGGGAAGGCACGGAAAATATGATAATTTTAAAATCTTTGGATGTCTTGCTTATGCATACATAAATCGAGGCAAAAATTAAACTAGAACTTTGAAAAGAGTTTTGTTGGCTATCTGATGGAATTAAGGATATAAAATCTGTAGTATGGACAGCGACCTAGGAAATGCATTATCGAATAGAGATGTTGTTTTGATGAAGAAAGTATGATGATTTGAGAAGGAAGTAATTGAAATTTATTTGCACATTGAAGATGGTGTGAGTAAAGCGAGATGAAACGAAAGCTTAAAGGAGTTTCTTGAAGTTAAAGATGAAATGATAGAAGCATGTGATGCTAAAAATAGAGTATATGATTAAATGAGACAAATTGAAGGCTGCGAAGTATAAAATACTAGCAACAATCCCCAATTGCATGGTTATCGGTGCTAGCGGAACAAAGCCAGGAAGATAAACGAAAGCACGAAAGTTTGGTTATACTAATCCTATTATCTTGATGATATGGTAATTAAAAGAGCACAGTAGCTAATGCGACGGAGGCTATTGAAAGTGAAAATTGTGACAAATGTGATTGAAGCAATATATGAGGAAATAGACTCTACCTGAAAATCAAACGCGGACTCTTATTCAAATCAGTGATATGAAGTTGGTTGGTTGTAAGATCTTTAAGAAGAATGATGGTATCGCTTGGGTTGAACCTTGAAAGTATAAGTAAGGCTTGTTGCGAGGGTTTACCTGAGAAGTTGTAGAATTTCGATAAATCTTCTCCACTTATTAAAGATAGTTAAATTAGAATTCTCTTAGCTATGATTGCATTGCTTGATATGGAGCTTAAACGCATGGATGTCAAAATTGCTTTCCTTAATGGAAAAATTAAAGAACAAATAATGATGACTTAGCAAAAGTTTTGAGAGACAGAAAAAAAGATTATGTATGCTTCTTTGCTGAATAAGTCATTGTATGGTTTGAAGCAATTCGAAAGGCAATGGTATAGAAAGATTTAATACGCCTTTATGATTTCAAATAGGATTATCCAGCTAATATGGCGGTTGTGTCTATAATATATTAAGTTAGTTCGAATCGAGGTGGAGTTATGTGCTTGCCTTTATATATAGATGATATGCTTATTGACGTAAACTAGGCTTGAAACTTGAACAAGCTGTTGAATGATGAGTTTGAAATAAAAGACTTTGGCATTTGTCTTCAAAAAGATTCTTGGGATAGAGATCGCAGGAATAGAAATTTGTGGTGTTCCGTTTTTAAGTTAGAAGAAGTATGTCAAAAGGTTCTCGAAAGTTTGATATCTGAAATATAAACTATTCTAACCGCTAGGGACCACGATTCAAGTTGTTTGTGTCATCGACTTAAAGCTATC
Organism: Citrus cavaleriei; assembly: GCA_030448925.1. Taxonomy (NCBI): domain Eukaryota; kingdom Viridiplantae; phylum Streptophyta; class Magnoliopsida; order Sapindales; family Rutaceae; genus Citrus; species Citrus cavaleriei. The sequence continues at coordinate 4,416 of JAUJEN010000088.1, forward strand.
AATGACAAGTTCAAGATGAAAAAGAAATACCATATACGCAGTTGGGGGCACTTATGTATGCAATAGTTTGCATTAGGCTAATATAGCCTATGCATTAAAGTATTGTCGTTGAGGTTTTAAGTTGTAAAGTAAGATCCATAGGAGTGCTTTATCAAGTGGATATTGAGATATCTTTGGAGAGATGAATATTTAGGTTTCCCAACCAGATCATTTGATTAGTAGAAAAGTATTTTAATTACGAGATAGTGTTGAGAAGATTTTGATGGCCTACAAATTTGAGAAATGAATTGGGCATCTCGGAAATAATAGATGAGGGTAAATTATTGTTTAATCTACAAGTTTTTACCACTGCCATTTCCTCAAAGGATGTGTATTTCTACATATTTGGAGTGTTTTAAGGGAGGCGTATGTTATAACTGACACTATTTTGTTAAAGTGTTGGAGTGAACCTATTTTGTTAAAGTGTTAGGCGGTATGCATTTGGCTCTGTAACTTAATCGAAATGAATGGAGGCGATGTTAGCGGAGTGAACCCATTGTCGATGAGGTAAAGAATTTATATTAAGCGAGGAATAGTCCATGGGGGTAGCGGTGTTACTTCAATGTCAGGTGCAATAAATAGCTATTCTGAAATATTCGAACCTCATGGGCGATTGGAAAAGTAAATTTTTCTTTTTGGGGGAACTGGGTAAGATGGCTCTGCGATGGCGTGGTGAAAAATATCCCACGTTATTCCTTACATTTTGCTGGGTTGCCTCTCACTTTAAGCATCTTAGATTTATGATTCTTTGAATGCTTCGTTCATAATTTTCTTTTGACTTTGATTCACGACCCTAGTTTACAATATCGAAGAGAAATTTATTACTATGTGTTTATGTCTTAGTATCAGCACTTTCATGTAAAGGTCTCTTAATGACCAGGTCTCGTCGAATCCCCGATTGGTGAAGAACCGGTGATATGGACAAAAGAATTCTTTGTTATCTAAGCATGCTACACTAAAGGGATTGCGGTGCTCTCTTTCACTCCCGAAAATCTCATATTTTCAATCATCGTGCCTCTCACTGCCGGCTCACCTTTCTCAGGTGGATGGCGAGAAGCATGAAGTGAAAGAACAAGTCGAAAAAGAGTCTAAAATCCTCTCCGAGTGGTGATCTACCCGGCCCCTAGAAGTATTAGGGCGAACAAATTTTTGGCCCTTACCGGAAAAGAGTATGTAAAAAAGCTACTGCCTTCGATTATGTTGAGGCCCCTTAAGAGACGAACACTTATATGAGCTAGTGAACATTCTTGAGATGGCATTGCGTTCTTCTGCGACCACAACGCTTATTATAAAGTTAGGGCCCTCGGTATGATAGAAAAGAACTTGGGCGAAATCGAACCTTAAAAACAAAAGATTGAAAAGGTGGAGCTTGTAGAGGAGAGATCGGTTAAGCTTTTTGAGGTTATGGGCCACGAGCAGAAATTTTCTATCATTTCCAAGGCATCATTTCCGAAAAAGAACTACTCTAAGATGAAAAGAGAACTTATTTCTTGAAAGCGAAAGCGAGCAACGAAGAAATCTACTTAGAAGCGGTTAAAAGTCCCGAAAGTCACGAGTTTCCAAACTCGAGGACGTTGACAACTTGGGCGAGTGATAAGGAGTACAACTTTGGGCTAACCTTGACTCTGTTGCATCTATCAAAAAGGAACATGCAAAGTTATCATGAGCAAATTAGAATATAGTGTGAACCAAGTACATAGAAGAGTAGGATAAAAAAAGCTGGAGCCGAGATGAACCTCTTAGCAGCATTTAAAATGACCCCGACTACTGCTGTTGTTGATGACATCTTATCGAAAGTAAATCCTCTTTCACTAGGATCCATGTAATATTTTTGTATAAGACTGAACTTTTCAACTGGTCATATTTTCGGCATTAATAAAGCTTGTTTCTTTAGTTACTTTATGTTCGCATTGTTGATTTATCTTTATGAAGCAAGTTTGCATGAATTTTGGCATAGTTGTATCTGGAGGAGACACGGAGACTTTAAGCTTTATATTGGTCTTGAATTCAAGACCTCTTGCTTGCTTGCAACTTATAAGCAAGGATCGACCAAATTTTGACCTGAATTTCATGAGCAAGTTTGGGACTTACAATCTTTGCTTAAATATTTCTTTGAAATGATTGCTGCTTTATCTAGTCTGAAAGCGGAGTTGGCAACTTTTAAACTTTAGCCTCGAGTAAGGCTTTAAGACTTAAGCTTTTTTTTTTATTAAAGGGCTCTTTAAGATGAGGCTGGCGAAATGGTTGACAAACCCGACATATCTTGTGAAATAATAGAATAAATACCGGGTGGGTTAGAGAATAAATGTAAATCATGCGTACCATATTGCCATGTAAATCTGCGGTGAGGTTTACTTCACGGTAGATATCTTGAGATAATCTGCCCGATTCTCTTGAAATCACGAATTACCTGCAAGCTAGCATAGAAAACATTAGGCGACACTGAGAAATCGTCCGTTTTCCTGAGATGGACTAGCGATCCTTGCTTGTCGAGGAGGAAAGGCATACAAATTACCATGGGTCGAGTCCATACTTGGAAAAGAACCCTCACTTATGACGTGTCAGGTTGAAATAATGCCCCCAAATCTTCCGTTAACGAGGCGTGATTAAATTAAAATTTTAAACGACCCACGTGAGTTTGGCTGATTTTGTCGACCTACCATGCACATCTTACTGACTCGACTTCATCCCAAATAAATCTGGCGGTATGCTGCTCGATTCTATGGCGCACCGATGAAGGAAACATGGTCGTTTACATTGCATAAATCGGCATGGCAATATTAATTGCGCAATGTCTGACCAGTGAAAAGGATAAGTGAGCGCATTCGACGTACTTGACCTCGTCTACCTTGTCCAAAATAGATTGATGCGTGCTTTATTCACCTCGAATGAAATGCTTGACATTCGAGGTAGTTTCGGTCATGAAATGTGAAACCCTCGGCGGTACACGATGGCTTTTCACTCTGCTTGACGTTCTTGAAAAAGAAAATTGTAGTTTCACTTTATTAACCTTTGCTTGAGAACTTGACAATAATTTTCTAAGACCGCATCAATAATATGAGCTTGATCTATTGAAGCTACGCGAATAAGAGCAAATCGTTAGCAAAAAAAGGTGGGTAAAGGGTGCCATGTATTAACCAACGAATTGATTGGCTTAATCACTATCGCTTAGTCGGTTATTCCATGGCTCGAACTCTCGTCTGAGCACAAAGATATCTGGAGATAGAGGGTCCTGCAATTCCTCTTCCGGATAAAAAAACTCTCGATTACCTCGCGTTCCACAGGATGTTACGTCTTTGGTGAGGTAACGTTCATGATGAGCAGAGATAAGTGAATCGGGAGCCCGTCACATTGAAGTGTTTGAAAATAAAAAGGCCAGATTCAGGGTCATATGCCTACGGAGATCCACCTTAACCATGAGCCCTCTTTTTGCAGTTTTCTTGGGCATGGAATGAACCACTTCTGAGCAATAACAATGATATTATCCTGATGTGCCGTCAAAGAACAAAACTTATACGAGAGGCCCCGATCGGCTTTCGGGTAATAAAGCTTGTGAGCGATTAGCAATAATTTTAATCCCAACATTGCTTATGAGGCATGATTACATAAGCTTATAGGCGAAACATCTTTTAAAGCTGGTAGGATAATCCGCCGGAATCAAAACCAGCGAGTTTGTTTTACGTTTTGAAGATTGACGATGTTAAAAATGTCAATGATAAAAATCTGAGAAAGGGGTCGATAGTGTGCCGAGATTGATAAAAGCTAACTTTCTGAGTCAGAATACACGGTGCTAAGGGTTTCATGCTAAAAATAGCTCTTTTAATTTCTTCCTCGCAACGGATCGTTAACTTGATCGAGATAATTAGTATTCTTTTGGAAAAAAATTGAACGGTATGTTTGATAAGAATGAAGCTTTTTGAATAAGAGGAAAATACTCAAGCTGCAGCTCTCACGAATATCTTTCTCATTGAGATCTAGTCCCCAATACTATCATTAATGGCCTCGATTGATTTCTTACTGACGAGCAATAGTTTTTGGTGAAAGAAGATAGTATTTATCTAATGAGGATCAGGTCTTTCTAGATTTACGCCCATAAAAAATCTCCTCTGAATCACCATCTGTAATTCACTTAAATTGAGCACATGATCACCATCAATCATTATTACGATGTCAGCCCGTTTAAATGCCACGAGACCAAGTGTTAGTGCAATTTATGCACTAGTTTTGCATATTTACTTCCACTTGATGTTTGCAACTTAATAAGGGATTTACTTGTGATTCTTTTATAAATGCAATTCTTGATTAAATTGATAAAAATTGAACTACAAGATGATGTTTGGATGATTGTTCTCTTGGAGAAATTATGGTAATGAGAAAGAACTTTGTGTTGATAAAGGCGTGGGCGTCTTTATCCTTCTGATTTCAGTTTTAGTTTAACGTGTTTGTATTTTTGGTTATTTTTGTAATTCGAATTTAATATTTCAGATATTAGTATTTATTTTAAATAGAACTCTAAAGAAGAGAGAGTATTTAAGGGAGAATCTATTGTGAAAAAGGAGTTGGAGAAAAAGAAAGAGCCTAGATCTAAACTTTTCTCTTTTCTGTGAAGACTAAGCTATTTTTTACGGTTGAAGGTTAATGACTTTGATTAAATCCTTCTTTTTGTGAGATCTTTCTTTATGCTTTAATTGTTTTATTACTTTTTGAGTATTTGTTTATTCTCGGAATTAGTTTAAGATTATGTTTGTTAATTAGGTAATTGGCCTTTATTTAATTATCAAGCTTAATCTATTGTCGATTAAAGGATTAATCGTATGAAGATTTTTAATGTTTGTGACAAATAACATGTGAGAGAGTTGTGTTGTGAAAATAAACAATCTAATTTAAATGAATCATCATGTGTTGATTAGGATTTGAGTCTCTCTACGGTTTTTAGATTTGTCGAATTGATTAAAATCCACATTGATGCGTATACAGGGTTGTCTATACATTGATTAGGGAAATAACCAGCAGTTAAGTACGCTTGGTTATCGGCTAGTTAAGGAGAGATTGGCTAAGAGGTCTCGATAAATTTATGCTAGTCTGAAAATAATAATAATGTATATTTGAATCAATGATCGGTGGTTGAATCAGGCAGGTTAATTATTCAATAGAACTTTACTCGATTTGAATTCTGAATTTGCATTAACATGTGATTTTAATTTGATTTTATTATTGTAATTCCCGTTTTACGTTTCGTTCAAAAGGATTTAAATAATTACCGTCTGTGTGACCGATTCGATCCTTATACGATTTATTGAGAGTAGGAAGATTTATTTTGGTTGGCTTGATAACCATAATTTTTAGGCGCCGTTGGATTAGATTGATGTCATTTATTTAATCGCTACGTTTTACTTGGTGTATGGTTAGATTACGCTTTCACACTTTCGTTTGATCACGAAATTGAAAAATTTTCGCCCGGTGAGGGCAATGAGACGAAGCGAGCTAAGCAACGATCGTCGCCTTTACAGAAAGCAATCGATTGCGATTTAGTTGAATGCGATTCGAAGAACAAGTGATGATGAACTGCTGTAGAAGAACTCTTAGAGTTCATTGAACCAGGACTTGAATCAGCAACCACTCTGCGTTCGATATGTAGACTTGGAGGTAAATTTTGAATTAAAATGCAATTCATTTATTACCAAGTTTCATGGTTTTGCAGGTGAAGATCCTCGTAAACATCTCGAGGAGTTTCATGTATCATCTGTTCAAAGTATAAGACCATGGAGGTATTTGAAGAAGCGATTAAAATGCGTTTTCACTTTCTCTTTTGGAGCTAGGCCCCAAAATGGTTGTACTCTTTGCCTCCTGGATCGATTAGCGTGGAATGGTTTGAAGCGGTTCCTCGAAAGTACTACCTTGAGGCGCCAACATCGAAAAGATATTTGTAGGATGAGAACGATTTCACGGGAGACTTTGTATGAGTATTAGGAGCGATTGAACAATTTGTGCGATTGTCCTCGGTTTGATCGACTTCTTTATTCAATATTTTACGAAGGACTATCATTTGATGGATGTAGTATGATAGATCTTTCTTTAGTGGAGGTGTGTTGGTGAGCAAGACCCTACTCGAGCAAGGAGTTGATCTCGAATATGGCATTTGCCAATGCCTGATAATTTGGCGAGCGAATGCCCTTGAGGAAGGTGAATGAGGTAAATATTTCTTACATTGAACAGCGTTTAGATAAACTTACTTTTCTTGTGGAAAAGTTTATTTGTAAATGTGAAGGTGAAGACTTGTGGCATTTGTTCTGATATAGGTCATTCAGCGATATATGTCTGTTTGAAAGAACTTCGTTCAATAAAACCAGTCAGTTGGAGGATTTCCAAGCATGCCTCGGAGGAGGTATGATCCTTATCTGAACATACAATCAGGGATGGAAGGATCATTCAACTTCAGCTATGGAGTTAGTAGTCGGAGTTCGCAGTATCCACAAGACAACGAACTCCAGTCAAAAGTCGATATATCTCTTGAAGAAATTGTTAAATCACTTAACACTCGAACAATTTGATGACAACTACACAACCATTGAACTTAGAGAACCGAAATAAGTCAATTGAAAACGATTGAATTGAGTCTCAGTATTAGGGAGATTGCCTTGTCCCGATCTGTGAATCAAAAGGCGTTGGATTACGTAAATCCTTAGAAGTGGGAAGGGTTGCAGGAAACCTAGTAAGAAAGTGACAAAGCATGTAGAAGATGAGCTTGAAAAGAATGAATTGATGCACTAAATCTCGAATCTGCAACCCGGGCAAAACCCACCTATTGTTAGCAATCGCCATAGTTTCGAGCCGGTTTGCAAAAATCGAAGAAGGAGGAACAGAAAGACATCCTTGAGACTTTTCAAAGTTGAGGTAAATATTCCTTTATTATATACTATAAAACAAATACCTCGATATCTAAAAGTCGGATGTGCACTCAAGAGAAAATTAAGAGGAGATGAAAAAAGTTCACATGGGGAGAATGTTTGATGATTCTCGAAAAAGAAACTACCTCACAAGTGCAAGGATCGGGTATGTTTACTATCCGCATAAAATTGGTAGTGTTAGAGTTAAAAGGCTATGTTAGATCAGGAGCTTACATTAATGTCATGCCTCGTTCCATTTATTTATCTTTGAATGTTGGTCCATTAAAAGGCGTGATAATTGACTAGTGATAGATGCAATAAATATCTTGATGGGGTATTAGAAGATGTCTTAGTACAAGTTAATGAGTTGGTTTTCACCTTTGATTTTTTATGTACTTGATATGGAAGGATAACTCCTACAATTTTGTCCCGAATTTTGCTAGGAAGACCTTTTCTTTGGGGACTAAAATGGATGTCACGTAAAGGGACTACCGCTATGGGTTTGATGGAGGTTATAGAATTCAATATGAATGATGCCATGAAATATCACAGTGAGACATTGATATTCTCTGTGGATGTTATTAACTATAGTAGGAAGTTTTTACAAGAAAAACGAAGACATTTCATAGAATGATTTTGAGAAGGAGTTCTCTTGGAGTTCTTTTTTTAGCTTAAAAACTTTTTAAGGGTAAATTCGTTCTTTGGGTTGGACGCTTTTATTATTACTAATGTTTTTCCTCGTTCGTGCGATTTAGAGATTGATCCCTCGACAAAGTTTTAAGGTTAATGGTCTTCGCTTAAAACCGCTTTTATGAAGGTTTTTGGTGAATATTGTGGAGGATGTGGCTACCGAGAGTCGATTATGGAATTGATGCATAAATGTACAATCGAGCGTAAAACAAAAGCGCTTTGGAAACCTTACGAATGATTTATTTATTTCGGTTTTTGTTGAATCTTCTTTTAATTTTGATTGATTTTTTTAAAATAATGTGTTTCTTAGTTTGGTGGAAGAAAATTTTTTATAAGTGACCCACATGCTTAACTAATAAGTATTTGATTTTAAAGCAAAATGGTTTAAAGGCGTGCCCACGTGCTTATTAGAAAAGTACTTCTGAAATTTTTAGTGCCTCAAGTGATTCATCACTAAAAAAAAGAATTTTTTTTTTAAAAATTTATTTATTTATTTTTTTTCTATTTATTTATTTAAAAAAATGAAAAAAAAGAGATTTTCTTTTGTTCTTTCTTTTATATATTTATTTATTTATTTATAAAAAAATTCTGTTCCTGAAAATCCATGAATTTTGAACTTGTTTTCTTCTCCAATATTTCGCTTATGACAAACTTGTGGAAAAGCACCCACCGCTTGCATGCTTTACATCGAGCACCGTCCACTTGTCTCATGACCAATGTGAAAGTCCCACCGTAGCCTTAGCGATCCAGCGGCGTGAACAATCGTGCAAAAATCGGTGACCGATGCGCGTAACCACATCTTGAAAGCGGCCTGCCTGTAACCAATGACGCAAGACCCGTGTATGAGCTGGCAGTGACCACCTTGACACCGTACACGCAAGCTAATGTGACAGCGCAACCTATACAATACAGCGTATTCCGGTCGGGTAATTGCGTCGAAATCCGTGAGTTCAATTATTGTAACAATGCAGAAGAGGGCTGTCTACTTCAGTCGCCGAAAAAAAGACACTCGTCGCCAAAAAATCTAAGATTGCGCTCACGGTTCGTGGAACCTGATTTGATTCCATGGTAGTGAGACAAAGATTGAAGCATGGAAAGAGCATGAGTGTTTTGCCACTTGTGGAATCAATCTTGGAGGGTGCCTGCATTCGCGATTCAACAAGAAAGAGAGAAAGATGTTTCCTGTGAAAACTTCAGGTTAAGTATATTCGTTGAGCTCTTGAAAATTGAATGTGGATAATTTTGATTCTTTGATAGATAAGATTGGGTTAGCGTAAGTTTATTGATGTTGATTGTTTGGGTTTGTTGAGTTGATTAGGGAGTTTTACTACTTTTCAATTTAAAATGCTTAGAATGATTTTACTTTGCATACCACGGATGTCATAAAGTTTAGGTTAATGGGAAATTTTCACTCATCTTGATTTTAACTTTAGCTTTAGGATTCATTGATGATGATTATTCTTCTAGTGATGCATATTTAGAACAACTTGTGACTTTAGAAAAATTTTGAGCCTATGGTCTTTGGGCGTAATTTATCTATTGATCGCAGTACTATAAATAAATCAAGAGGTTATTTCTTTACGTGATCTATTTTGAAATGTATTGCATCGATTCTTAACGCATATAATTTTGTAGGAAAAGATCCTCGAGTTTTCTCTAAACTGAATTTTATTTTATCACGGTGCATATTAAATGATGTGAGGCCCGAATTTAGGTTTTTAAGTTAGCGGATCGATTTGAAAGTGTCTTAAGCATGGTATAGACTTTATTTCTTGGTCGTATTCGTTACTCTGTTAGCTTTATAAACCTATGTGTTGATCGACAATAATGATTTGCATCACCTTGCAAAAAAATTTTTGGATATATACGTGTTTGAAAAGAAGCGGTGTGAATTCGAGGAGGAGATTTTAGTTTCTTGAACGGGACCCTCTCAACCTCGAAGAAGCTTTATCTTTATGTCTACCTCACGATGGCGAGTTTGTGGCGACAACTGCGCCCCCTTAACTTATTCATACATCCGCACTTTTTTGAGCATTGGTTAGAAAATGGAGCCTGAAATTTGAACAAGATGGAGCATAATTTGAGTACGTTTCCGCACTTGAGTGTGGGATTTATCCATGTTCCGCTTCAAACCCGTAGGCGTTATGAGGATCAAGCTCATGGGGAAATTTTTTGCGCTTTAATCTTTTATCCTTCTGTTTCTACAACACCAAATTTTATGTGAGCTTTGATTATCTTACATTAGGGACAATGTAAGTTCTTAGGTGTGGGGAGGATTTTTGCATTATTGATGTATGGAATTATTATTTTCACTCTTTTCGTCTTAAATGATTTTGGAGTTAGTATCTTGTATATTATTAATTTTCTTTTCTTTTCTCTCTCGAACACTTTTTTCCCATCTATCTCAATTATTTACATCTATTTTTATTCCCCTATCATACTCTTTCATCACTCACACGTGCATTTTATCTTTTCACTTTTAAACATATTACTACACATCTTTCTCGGCTTAATCATTTTACCTTTCCTTTTTATATATCTTATACATTCTACACACTATTGATGGTTGATTCATTTTGAAAATTAATGTACATGATTTGATAGCAAATTTACCAACTTTGTGAGGATTTGAGCCTATAAACCACTTTGCTCTAATATTTTTTATATGTGAATATCAATCTTAGTTTGTTTATTTTAGAACTTGCTTTGTTATGCATGTTGAAGCATTCTGAGTTTATGCATTAAAATGATAGGGCAAACCCTTTTCCATTTTCTATTCGCATTTTTTTCTCTACCGAAGACCTTTATTTGTTATCTTTGTTTGAGCCTTAACCATTACCCATCTAATTCTATCTCTTAACCATTTTCTTAACTTTTTGAGCCTCGGTTTAAGGGAGATTTTTGGACTTCATTGTGGATATATTTGTTGCTTTTTACACCTTGTATTAAAGTTTCAATTAGATCAACAAGCATTATGCTTAATAAAATTGTGCAAGGATTCGTTTCTTTTGTTTGATCCGAAAAAAACAAAAAAAAAGAAAAAAAAGAAGAGAAAGGAAAAAAAAAAAAGAAAAAGAAAATCGAAAAAAAATGTTTACATTCTTGGTGACTTGAGTGAAATAAGCATTTGATATCAAGTTCCTCGATGAGGTTCATTATTCTCATTTTGATCTCTTTTCTTTCGTAGACCTTTCTTTTCATTTAACTTTAACCCCATTACAATTCTGACCTTTTAAGAACATAGATTTTTGCATTTTATTCATGTTTTGTGGATTGAGATGTGATATATGAGCAAGCTTATGGTAATAGCATTCTTTGATTTGATTTGAGTGCATAAATGATACCTAAACACTTTGAGTGCATGGGGTGAAGTCATTGAGAGGTATTAAATCTTATTGCACTTGAATTTTGAATGGATCTTCTTGGTAGTTGAATGTTCTTATTCTATCTTGAGATTCTACGCTTTAAAATCCTTGTCTCTCGAATGTTGATCGACTTAATTTCTTGAGGTATGCTTGCTTAAAATTGTTTTGGATGAGTTGAGATGAGAATTGAGTGGAGATTTTGATTAGTCTTGAGTTATATGCTTGAGGACAAGCATCGTCTTGTGTGGGGAATTTGTTGAGTGCAATTATGCACTAGTTTTGCATTGTTTACTTATTTTAATATCGATGTTTTGCCTTAATAATAGTGATTTACTTGTGATTTACTTTTATAGGTGCAATTACATTGATTATTGATAAAATTGAGCTACAAGATGATGTTTAAGGATGATTGTTCTCTTGGAGAAATTATGGTAGTGAAGAACTTTGTTGATAAGGCGTGACAGGAAGCGTCATCAACTTCTGAACCTCGATTTTTAGTTTAACGTTTTTGTATTTTGGTTATTTTGTAATTCTGAATTTAATATTTCAGATATTAGTATTTTATTTTAAATAGAACTACAAAGAGAAGAGAAAAGAGTATTTAGGAGGAATCTATTGTGAAAAAGATTGGAGAAAAGAAAGAAACCTGAATCTAAACTTTTCTCTTTCTCTATGAAGAACTAAACTATTTTTATTGAAGGTTAATGAAGCTTTGATTCATCACTTCTTGTGAGATCTTTCTTATGCTTTAATTGTTTTATTACTTTTGAGTATTTGTTTATTCTGAATTAGTTTAAGCGATTATGTTTGTTAATTAGGTAATTGGCCTTATTTAATTATCAACTTAATCTATTGTCAATTAAAGGATTCATCGTATGAAGATTTTAATGTTTGTAACAAATAACATAGGCTGAGAGTTGTGTTAGAATAAACAATCTAATTTAAATGAATCATCATATGTTGATTAGGATTTGGGTCTCTCTGGTTTTCAATTTGTCGATTGATTAAATCACATGATCGTATCTGGGTTGTCTATTTGATTAGGGAAATAACCAGCAATCGTACCTTGGTTATCGATTAGTTAAGGAGAGATTAATTTATTAGAGTCTTAATAGCTATAATTATTCAAAAGTAATAATAATCTATATTTGAATCAATGATCGTAATCGAATCAAGCTAAGTTAATTCCTTCAACGAGCTTTCAATTTGAATTACTGACTTTAATTTGCATTCTTGTTATTTTAATTTGATTTTTATTATTGTCAACAATTCCATTTCGTTTCACGTTCGAAAAGGATTTAAATAATTACCGATCTCTCAGTGGACACGACCGCCTTTCAATCGCTATACATAATTTATTTAGGTAGGAATTTATTTTTTGTTGGCTTCGAACCATATTTGTAAACGAGGGCTTTAAACTTTAAGTCAAAAATTTGGTGGCCATCGAACCATCTTAAATAAACCACACACCTCGTAGTGCAGTAACACCCACTTCTACCGAAGCAAACAAAATAAATTGAAATCCCTCCAATCAACCAAGGACCTTGAACTAATCGGCAAGATTCTCGACTCAGAAATGTCTCCATGACATTGGATTTAGCATAGACAGTTACCAAGAGGCAAAAATATTATTTCTACAAACTTTAAAATGTATAAATTGCCTATGATTAATTACCACCTCCCACGCTTAACACAATTCCATACGGGATCCGATTCCTCAAAAGTCAACTGCTTCCACTCGATGAGAGAACTCAAAACCACTTTTCTTAATAAACTCGTCTGCTTTCATTCCACTTACACGAGGTTCCATGACAACCACCATAGACGGGTTATAATTTTTTAGAACAGTCTTAAAAGAGCGCCGAAAATTTTCGGAGGCCGCTCCTTGGACATTCCAAAACAATATGCTAATCGTCATAAAAATAAACAAAAAAGAAAACCAAGGGCCCAATGTTGTGCAAATTTTATTGAACTTGCAAGCGCACGAATCTATTGTAGAATAGACTAATGGTGACGAGTGTCGATCCCATGAGGAGGTGGATTTTAATTGTGTGTATAATTAATTTTGTAAATGGGTGGTTGGATTTGTGGTGAAAATGATTTTGATTATCCTAAAATTGGAATTGAAATGGCTAGAATAAATTGAAGATAAATCTATTGAAATGACGTACTTCAGTATCTGGATCCATATCAACATGCACCATGTGCTAAATATTCCTTATTAATGCCAATTAAATCATGAGGGGAATACACTCATAACCACGCTCTGTCGATATGGTCTTTAAGAACATCGAATAATAATAATCTTAAATGGGGGTGAAACCAAGTGATAAGATTAATATTATTTACGAAGTCAAAAACATCCAAAAAATTAGAGGAAGAGAAAATAAATTTACCAAATAAAGCCCATGACACGTTGAGACTTTCACCTGCTTGAAAAGAAAATTAGCTACTCATAATTGAACTAGGGGCAAAATGGGAATTTATTAAAATACATAGAAAATACAAGATGGAGAAGGAATTACAGAAAATGGATCCAAAAAATAGATTCAGAGCTCTCAAATTAGGGGGGGAGGCCCCTTTTTTATAGATACATGGAGTAAATCATGGCCATCGGATTAAAAACAGTTTGGACGCCGAGTTCGCCACATCATCAACAAAGACGCGGGTTTGACCACGGATGAACGGTAACACGTTTGACCGGGTTGAACAAGAACGCTTTGGTTGAAAATAATCTCGTGATGCATGTACCGTTTTTTTTCGTCCAATACGCCGCCACGCCACCATCAATAAGACATAAAATTTTAGCCTAATAGGATCGACACCTCATCCAATGCCACATCGCCATCTCAATGCTATACATCAATGCCTATGTGAGCGACAATGAATATGCAAAATATTGATTAATAATAGAACTCAAAATCGAGTGTAATGGATAATAATAATAATAAAATATTGATTCAAGATGCAAATCTCAATTTACAATTTATATTTGATAGTTTTGATAGGATATATCTAAGTTGGGAAGATAGCTTAGGAATATATATAGATATGTTAGAAGAAAAGATTTGGTCTATGAAAAGACAAATGATTATAAATAGAATTAATTCACATAGATCTCTATGAACGAGATAATCATTTAACACTTTATAAAGATATAGTTAAAACATTAAAGAAATTTGAGGATAGATGCAGAAGAGATTGAAGGAGAAATGCTCCAATCAATCAAAATTAATAAGATCTATAAATTCTAAAATAGGATAAAATTTTGAAATAATTTGCAAAATGGTCCTTTTTGTAGTTTTGTACAAATTTATGTAAGAATATCATTATTGAAGGTGAAAACAAACAAGATTCTAATATTTCAGCCACTAAAGTTGCCTCCTTCAATCGATTCTTCCAAGTGTCATTTTGGTTTTGGGGGTTTAAATTTGTCAATTATATACATTCTTTTTTTATCACAAGCATACACTAGCATATGACAATCTAACTTCTATATCTAAAGTTGCAATTTCAATTGGAATAACTAAACCTTTAAGAGTCATATAAATGTCATTTCAATTTTGGTTGCTTCTAATTTCAAATTTTATCACTACGTGGATTTTAGTTACTAATTAGCATCACAAATACTTTGTTTTGTACTTTAAACATATCTATTAGCTACGTCTATCGCCACATGTAATCATCGCTAGATTATCAAGTAATAATAACAATTAAAGCAATCGCCTTCCAACTTTTGGAAATATTGGCAAAAATCGTTGTACAAGAGCATAGAGCTAGCATACAATTATATTATAATGAAAATTTAATAAATTTAAAATGTTCTAGTTTCAAAAGACATCTTGGACTAACTTCTGTTATCGTTTCATTCTTATATCTTTATTTATTTTTTTCATTGCTTTACTTCTAGATTAATTGGCCCTGGAACTTTGGGTATTGTTATAAAAGCTCAAATGAGCTTATTCTCTTTGTTTGGAAGCTGAGAAAATGAAAAGGAATATTTTGGATCTTTGATTTTTGTTTCCTGCATAAAAATGATAATTACATCCGTATTTATACTAAGCTAATTGCACAAGAAAGAATTACAACGTAAGCTTAACAAGCTAAAATAGAATGCAGAGCATGTATAACTATATTCATTTAGCTAGCATATACAAGTAGCTAACACTGCTGACTAGGCTTAACCAACGTGTGCTGAGTGTGCAATTATATACAGCATGTGTTTCCTTTTATAGCCCCCTCAAGCTCAAGAGGCATAACGCACATTGAGTTTGGCTAAAAAACAGTTGGAATAATATACTCTTTACTTAAAATGTAGTTAATTTCCAACTCTTTTGCCAACACTTTGTCTCTAATGAAATGCATATCTAATTCAATATGCTTAGTTATTGAATGGTAAATAGAGCTCTTAGCTAGCTTTATTGCATTCATATTATTACACCACATTGTAGGCAATAAAGTACAATTAATCTTGAGTTCACTGAACAATGACTGAAGCTATGTTACACTTATTTCAGAACTTGTAGAAGCAAGAGCTCTTTATTCACTTTCTACGCTACAACTTGTAACTACAGATTACTTCTTAGATGACCAGGATATCAGGTTGTTTCCCAACTAAATCCAATATGCACCTATTAACTTTCTATCATCAATGTCACATGCCCAATCTATGTCCATATAACCTATAAGCTTTATTTTTCCTCCAACTGAGAATTTCAACATATAATGTTGAATATCCTTCAAATATCTAAGAGCTCTTTTATAGGCCATTACTTCTCCAATTTTCTAATATTATGGCCTATAATTAATATATCAACATGACAGCATAGATTAAGACCAATATCATTGAGCCTTGTATCTCTTGAAAAAAGAGAAGTATCTACTTTAGGATTTTGAAATCCCAATTAGCAACCAAACAAGTCTTTAGCTTATCATAACCAAGAGCTTATTTCAATCCATGCAATGCTTTCTTTAACTTACACACATAATTGGATTTTTGTAAATCAACAAATCTCTTAAGTTGATACATGTAAACATCCTTTATTAATTTTCCATTCAAAAAAGCATTATTCACATCAACTTGTCTTATTATCCAATTTCATTATAGCCCAACTCAACATAACCTTAGTGTTGAAGCTTTCACAACATGACTAAATGTTTCAAAGTAATTCACATTCATTGAAAGCCCTTTACTACTAGCCTAGCTTTGAACTTTGCCATCAATGTTTTAATTCGAATACTCACTTGTTATCAACAACTTTGTGTTCAACTAAAGGTGGCACCAATGACAATGTCTCACCTCGTTAATGCTTCAGTATTAATCTCTCATAGCTTAATGTCGGGTTCTAATCATTTAGAGTATTTTTTTACTATATTAGGTTCTTTGTTGGTTAAAATGGCTATATGAATCTTTGGTTTTCAAATTCTAGCCTTTGATCTTGTAATCATTTTGTGAGAAAGTTGCGAGGTAAGGTTAAAGTTGGATTTTGATTTGTATGTTGGTGGCTAATTATGCTTCAATTGAATGAATGATGGTTGTTAAGCCAAAATAAATACCTACTCTAAATAAATTGTGTATAGTGATTGAGCAGGGTCGTGTCCACAGAGATCGGTAATTATTTAAATCCTTTTAAAATGTAAAATGCAAAATGGGGGGATTGTTGACAATAATAAAAATCAAATTAAAATAACAAGAATGCAAATTAAAATTGTAATTCAAATTGGGAAAAGCTCTGGTTGAAGGAATTAACTCAGCTTGATTCGACTACTGATCATTGATTCAAATATAAATCATTACTACTTATGAATAGACCGGTTATAGCTACTGAGACCCTCTAATAGCCAATCTCTCCTTAACTAGTCGATAACCAAGGTACGACCATTGGTTATTTCCCTAATCAATAGACAACCCTAGATACGATCATAGGATTTAATCAATTGACAGCCTGAAAAACCAGAGAGACCCAAATCCTAATCAACAAATGCATATGATGGTTAATTTAAATTAGATTCTTTATTCTCATAACACAACGCACTGCTATGCTATTTGTCACAAACATTAAAATCTTCATACGATAAATCTGTTAATTGACAATAGATTAAGTTGATAATTAAATAGTAGTTAATTATCTAATTAACAAATATAATCACGACAATAATTTAGAGAATAAACAAATACCCAAAAAGCAATAAAACAATTAAAGCATAAGAAAGATCTCACAGTATTGATGAATCAAAGCTTTATTAACCTTCAACCAGAATAATAGGTTTAGTTCTTCATAGAAAGAAGAGAAAAATTTAGATCTAGGCTTTCTTTTTATTTCTTTCTTTGACAATAGATTCCTCTCTTCAATTCTCTTCCCTCCCTTCTCCTCTAGAGTTCTTTTTAAAATAAAATACTAATATTTAAAATATTATCTAAGTATTAAATTCGTAATTACAAAAATAACCAAAAAGACAAAACACATTAAAATAAAAATTGCAGGTCCTTAGTTGACGCATGCAAAGTTCTTCTGAAGCTTATAATTTCTACAGGAAAACAATCATCCTCAAACATCATCTTGTAGCTCAATTTTAGCACCAATCAATAGAATTGAACCTACAAAAATAAAACACAAGTAAATCACTATTATTAAGTGCCAATCAATAGAATTGAACCTACAAAAATAAAACACAAGTAAATCACTATTATTAAGTGCCAAACATCGATATTAAAGGAAGTAAACAATGCAAAACTAGTGCATAAATTGCACTCTAACAAATTCCCCCACACCAAGATAATGCTTGTTCTCAAGCATATAACTCTAGACTAATCCCAAATCTCCACTCAATTCTCATCTCAACTCATCCAAAAACAATCTTAAGCAAGCATACCTCAAGAATTTAAGTCAATCAACATTCGAGAGATAAGGATTTTAAAGCATAGAATCTCATAAGCTAGAATAAAAACATTCAACCACCAAGAAGATCCATTCAAAATTCAAGTGCAACAAGATTTAATAGCCCTCTCATTGACTTCACTCCATGCACTCAAAGTTTTTAGGGTATCATTTATGCACTCAAATCAAATCAAAGAATGCTATTACCATAAGCTTGCTCATATATCACATCTCAATCCACAAAAAATGAATTAAATGCAAAAATCTAAGGGTCTTAGAAAGGTTGAAACAGGGTTAAATGGGTTAAATGAAAAAAAAAAGGTCTATGAAAGAAAAAGAGATCAAAATGAGAAGAATGAACTCATTGAATGAACCTTATGATATCAAAACGCTTATTTCTACTCAAGTCGCCAAGAATGTAAACATTTTTTTTTTCTCTTTTCTTTTTTTGATTTTTTTGTTGTTTTTTTTGTTTTTTTTTGTTTTTTGTTTTAATCAAACAAAAGAAATGAACCTTCCACAATTTAATTCAAGTATAATGCTTGTTGATCTAATTGAGAAACTTTAATTCAAGGTAGCAAGAGAAACAAAATATATACAAAATATATCCAAACAATTGAGTCCAAAAATCTCCTTAAATTGAGGCTAAAAAAGAAGGAAAATGGGTAAGTAGATGGAGAAAATTAGATGGGTAATGGTTAAGGCTCAAACAAAGATAACAAATAAAGGTCTTCGGGTGGAGAAAAAGAAGAAAATGCGAAAATAGAAAAATGGAAAGTGGTTTGCCCTTATCATTTTAATGCATAAAATCCCATAATGCGGCTTCAACATGCATAACAAAGCAAGTTCTAAAATAAACAAACTAAGATTTATATTCACATAACAAAAATAATTAGAGCAAAGTGGTTGCTCATAGGCTCAAATCCTCACAAAGTTAGTAAATTTGCCATCAAATCATTTACACTCTTCAAATGAATCAACCATCAATAGTGGTGTAGAATGAGAAGGTATGATATATAAAAGGAAAGGTAAAAAAGGATAGAAAGATTTATGTAGTAAGATAAAAAGTGAAAGATAAAATGAGTGATGAAAGAGTATGATAGAATAAAAATAGATGTAAATAATTTGAGATAGATGGGAAAAGAGTAGTGAGAAAGAAAAGAAAAGAAAATATATGAAGCATACTAACTCCAAAATCATTTTAGGATGAGCAGAATGAAAATATTACTTCCAAACATCAATATTGCAAAAATCCCTCCCCCACACCAAGAACTTACATTGTCCCCAATGTAAGATAATTAAAGCTCACATAAAAAAAAATAAAGCATAACGATAAAAGATTAAAGGAAAAACTTCCAGCTCCACATAACGTCTATGGGCTTAGCGAAAATGGTGGGATAAATCCCACACTCTCGAAGTATACGGCCAAATTCTGCTCCATCTTGTTCAACTTGTGTTCCATTTTCTTTAACTGAATGCTCAAAGGTGTTGCAGATGCAGAAAGAATAGTTGGTGGGGCAGTAGTTTCATCGTCAAACTCGTCATCAGAGGTAGCACCACTTCTAGCATAAAGCTTCTTTGGAAGTTGAGTGGGTCCTGGTTCAGTAAATTGAAATCTTCCCTCCTTGAATTCGACCACACCTGTTCTTTCAAAGACACACATATCCAAAAATTCCTTTTTGCAAGCAGGATGCAAATCATTATTGTCAGGATTAAGCACACATATGTTTATAGCTAACAGAGTAATGTATGGACCAAGAAATAAAGTCATATACCGTTTAACACACTCTGAAATTGATCTGCTAACCAAAAACCTAAATTAGGCCTCACATAATTTAACATGCACCGATAAATAAAACCCGCTTTAGAAAACTCCCTAGTGATTTTTTTTCCTAAAACATTATATGCTAAGAACCGATGTAGACATTTCAAAACAGGATCACGTAAGAAAGAGCTCTTTGATTTACTCGGGTCATAGGCATTGTGATCAAAAGATAAATTACGCCAAAGACCATAAGGCTCAAAATTTTTGCTAAAGTCACAAGTTGTCCCAAAATATGCATCACTAGAAGAATAATCATCATCAATGAATCCTAAAGCTAGGTTAAAATCTGTGATAGATTGTGAAAAATTTTGTCCCATTAACCTAAACTTTATAACATCCGGAGTATGCAAAGTAAAATCATTCGGTATATTAAATTGAAAAATAGCATAGAACTCCCTAATCAACTCAACATATCCCAAACAATCAATATCAACAAATTTACGCAAACCAATCTTATCGATCAAAGAATTAAAATTATCCTTAACATTTAATTTTTCAAGAGTCGGGTAATGAATGTACTTAACTGGAAGTATTTTTCGCTTGGAAATATCTTTGTACCTTTCTTTCTCTAGTTGAGTCGTGAATGTGAGGCACTCTCCGAGATTGGATTCAGCAAGTGGCAAAACACTCATGCTTTTTCCATGTTTCGATCTTTGTCTCACGGCTTGGCGTGAATCAAATGGAACCGTAGTGGGCGCAATCTTGGATTTCTTTCGACGAGTTTCTTTTGACGCGTTGATGACTTGAAGTTGATGCTTTTCTTCGACATTGTTACAATAATTTCACTCAATGATTCACGAGGTTTGGAATGGGGCGGAATGTGGCTGGGATTTGGGATGCACGATTCTTGATTGTACGGGTTTGGATCGATGGTCGGGCCGCCACGCTGGATACATGAGAATTTTTTATTTTCAAATTTTTTTTTACTAAAAACTAAAAGAGACACTTAAGACACCGAAAAAAAATTTACAGAAGTATTTTTTTAATAAACATATGGGCACACTTAACCAAAAATTTTCTTCTGGCCAAAATAAGCAAAAACATTATTTAAACAATCTGAATCAAAATTAAAAACAAAACATATAACAAAAATCAAAATAAATAAATCCTTTGGGTTGCCTCCCAAAAAGCGCATTTGTTTTATGTCTTTGGCTAGACCCATTCATGCATCAATCTCCATAAATGGGACTCTCGAGAGCCACACTCTCCGAGATTGGATTCAGCAAGTGGCAAAACACTCATGCTTTTTCCATGTTTCGATCTTTGTCTCACGGCTTGGCGTGAATCTGAAACTGTGCTCCATGGAACCGTAGTGGAAGCGGCAATCTTGGATTTCTTTGCGACGAGTTTCTTTTTAGACGTTGATGACTTGGAAGTTGATGCTTTTCTCTTCGACATTGTTACAATAATTCCACTCACGGGTAATGATTCACACGGAATCTTTGGGCGCTGCGCGGGATTTGGGATGCACGATTGCTGGTGATTGTAGGCTCGCCGTTCGGTTGCTGCCACATGCAGAATTTTCAAATTTTTTTTTACTAAAAACTAAAAGAGACACTTAAGACACCGAAAAAAAATTTACAGAAGTATTTTTTTAATAAACATATGGGCACACTTAACCAAAAATTTTCTTCTGGCCAAAATAAGCAAAAACATTATTTAAACAATCTGAATCAAAATTTAAAACAAAACATATAACAAAAATCAAAATAAATAAATCCTTTGGGTTGCCTCTCAAAAAGCGCATTTGTTTTATGTCTTTGGCTAGACACATTCATGCATCAATCTCCATAAATGGGACTCTCGAGAGCCACATCCTCCACAATATTCACCGAAAAACCTTCATAAAAAGGTTTTAAGTGATGACCATTAACCTTAAAAACTTTGTCAGAGGTCGGACTCCGAATCTCAACTGCACCATGAGAAAAAATATTAGTAACAATAAAAGAATCATCATATTTCAAGCACTTTCTTTAGATTATAGAGACAATCATCAAAAGAATCAGCATAGACTATAAAATCGTCCATAAATACCTCTATAATGTTCTCGACATAGTCTAGAAAAATACTGACCATACACCTCTGAAACGTGGCAGGAGCGTTACAAAGACCAAATGGCATACGTCGGTACGTAAAGGTTCCCAAAGGACATGTGAAGGTAATCTTCTCCTGATTCTCAGGCGCAACTGGTATCTGATGAAAACCTGAATAGCCATCAAGACAATAAAAGTGAGATTTTCTCGCCAACCTTTCAAGCATCTGATCAATAAAAGGAATAGGAAAATGATCCTTCTTAGTGAGTAAATTAAGTTTTCTAAAATCAATACAAACCCTCCACCCATTCTGAACTCGGGTGGGTTTGTATTGATTTTAGATTATACCTGCATTTGCTATCCGAAATTGGATAGATTATACCTACATCAAGAAGTTTCAGAATTTCTTTCTTCACTACTTCCATCATGAGTGGATTCAAACGGTGTTGAGCTTGAATTGAAGGTTTGGCATCTTCCTCCAGCAATATTCTATGCATGCACGTGGACGGACTTATCCCTTTAATATCAGCAATTGTCCACCCAATAGCCTTTTTGTAATCCTTCAGCACTTTAATAAGCTTTTTTTCCTCTAAAGTACTAAGCTTTGAAGAGATGATCACCGGAAGTGTCTGACCATCTCCTAGAAACATGTACTTTAGATGACTCGGCAATGGTTTAAGCTCTATTTTCGGTGCCTGCAAAATAGATGGAAGAAGTTTTGCATAAGATGAAGGTAATTCAATATAAGGCATATGATGAGTTAAAGTTCTCAAAGAATTTAATTCATAAATTTTCTCTTGCAATACAGAATTTAAAACAAACTCATTTTCATCCTTTTGCAATCTTTTGAGGCCTAAACTGTTATTTAAAGCAGCTACCAATGAATCTTCAACATCCAAATAAAAAACTTCCTGCACTATAGGGTTAATAACATCAACAGAAAATACCGAATGTTCCTCACTAGGATATTTCATGGCATCATTCATATTGAATTCTATAACCTCTCCATCAAACTCCATAGTGAGAGTCCCTTTATGTACATCTATTTTAGTCATAGCAGTCTTAAGAAAAGGTCTTCATAGAAAAATTGGGAGTTATCCTGTTCCATATCAAGTACATAAAAATCAGCAGGAAAAACCAACTCATTAACTTGTACTAAGACATCTTCAAATACCCCATCAGGATATACATTAGACCTATCAACTAGTTTAATTATCACGCCAGTTTCTTTTAATGGACCAACATTCAAAGATGAATAAATGGAACAAGGCATGACATTAATAGAAGCTCAGATATCTAACATAGCCTGCTCAACTTTAACACTACTAATTTTGCAAGGGCTAGTAAACATACCGGATCCTTACACTTATGGGTAGTTTCTTTTGGATAACTGCTGAAATATTCTCCCCCATGTGAACTCTTTCATCTCCTTTTAATTTTCTCTTGGAGGTGCACAGTTCCTTAAGGAATTTAGTATATCGAGGTATTTGTTGTATAGCATTTAATCAAGGAATATGGCCCTCACCCTGGCGAACTGTCTCAAGGCTGTCTTTCTCTTGTTCCTCCTTCGGATTTTGCAAACCTTGGAAAAGGATGAGGTATCACCACGTGAGGTTTTGCTGGGTCAAGATCTCGAGATTTAGCATCAATTCATTCTTCTCAAGCTCATCTTCTACATGCTTTGTCACTTTCTTATTAGGATCTTGCAACTCCTTCCCACTTCTAGGATGACAACACTAGCGTTTTGCTTTGGATTCACCTCAGAAGGCAATCTCCCGATAATCGAGACTCCACCGTAGTCCAATCGACTCATTTAGTTCTCCAAATTCTGAATGTTGTTAGCTGAAATTGTTGAGTGTTAGTGATTTAACAATTTCTTCAAGAGATATACCTGACTTGGAGTTTGACTGTGGAGGTGCTGGTTGTCTTGGTTGGTATTGTTGTAGGAATCCTGACGGCCTAACTCCATAGCTGAAGTTGGGATGATCCTTCCATCCCGGATTGTATGTTTGTGCATGAGGATCATACCTCCTCTGGGGCATGCTTGGAAATCCTCCAACTGCATTAGCTTGTTCAATGGGTTCTTCTTAAAGTGTAGGACACATATCAGTTGAATGACCCATATTGGAACAACTGCCACAAGCCTTCACCTGTTGCACATTACCTACAATAAACTTTTCCACAAGAGAAGTAAGTTTATCTAAACATTATTCAATAGAAGAAATATTTACCTCATTCACCTTTCTTAAAGTGGGATCTTGCCTGCTGCCAAATTATTGTGCATTGGCAGCCATATTTGAGATCAACTCCCTTGCTTGAGTAGGGGTCTTGTTCACCAACACACCTCCACTAGCCACATCTATCATACTCCTATCCATCAATGACAGTCCTTCGTAAAAGTATTGAATAAGAAGTTGATCAGAAATCTGATGCTGAGGACAACTGGCACACAATTGTTTGAATCGCTCCCAATACTCATACAAAGTCTCCCCAGGAAGTTCTCTGATCCCACAAATGTCTTTTCTGATGTTGGCAGCTCTTGAAGCAGGAAAGTACTTCTCAAGGAACTGCTTCTTCAAACCATTCCACGTTGTAATCGATCCAGGAGGTAAATAGTACAACCAGTCTTTAGCTAGCCCATCTAAAGAGAAAGGAAAAGCACGCAGCTTAATCTGCTCTTCAGTCACTCCTTATGGTCTTATACTTGAACAGATGACATGAAACTCCTTGAGATGTTTATGAGGATCTTCACCTGCAAAACCATGAAACTTGGGTAATAAATGAATAAGACCAGACTTTAATTCAAAATTTACCTCCAAGTCTACATATTGAATGCAGAGTGGTTGCTGATTCAAGTCTGGTTAAGCTAACTCTCTAAGAGTTCTTTCTATGTTGGCAGCTCTATCCATCACTTATTCTTCTGAATCGCTAAATGATTCAACCAAATCAGGCACCATATCTGTTCCAGAAAGCAAAGGCGACGAGGATCGTTGCTTAGCTCGCTTCGTCTGCTGTCTTAGCTGGCAAGCTGTCTTCTCAATTTCAGGATCAAACGAAAGTGTACCTGTACGGGAAGAACGAACCATACACCAAGTAAAACGTAAAAAGGATTAAATAAACGACACCAATCCCCGGTAACGGTGCCAAAATTTGATGGTTGTCGAAGCCAGCAAAAATAAATATTTACTCTAAATAAATTGTGTATAGTGATTGAGCAGGGTCGTGTCCACAGAGATCGGTAATTATTTAAATCCTTTTAAATTGTAAAATGCAAAATGGGGGGATTGTTGACAATAATAAAAATCAAATTAAAATAACAAGAATACAAATTCAAATTGTAATTCAAATTGGTAAAAGCTCTGGTTGAAGGAATTAACTCAGCTTGATTCGACTACTGATCATTGATTCAAATATAAATCATTACTACTTATAAATAGACCGGTTATAGCTACTGAGACCCTCTAATAGTCAATCTCTCCTTAACTAGTCGATAACCAAAGTACGACCATTGGTTATTTCTCTAATCAATAGACAACCCTAGATAATAGGATTTAATCAATTGACAGCCTGAAAAACCAGAGAGACCCAAATCATAATCAACACACGATGGTTCATTTAAATTAGATTGTTTATTCTCATAACACAACACACTTGCTATTTGTCACAATCATTAAAATCTTCATACGATGAATCTTTTAATTGACAATAGATTAAGTTGATAATTAAATAGTGGCCAATTATCTAATTAACAAACATAATCATGACAATAATTTAGAGAATAAACAAATACCCAAAAAGCAATAAAACAATTAAGCATAAGAAAGATCTCACAGTAATGATGAATCAAAGCTTTATTAACCTTCAACCAGAATATTTGGTTTAGTTCTTCATAGAGAGAAGAGAAAAATTTAGATCTAGGGTTTCTTGTTCTTTCTTTCTTTGACAATAGATTCCTCTCTTCAATTCTCTTCCCTCCCTTCTCCTCTAGAGTTCTTTTTCCTAATACTGCTCCTACTGCATAATCAGATGCATCACACATGAGCTCAAATGGTAAGCTCCAGTTTGGGGGCTGAATGATGGGTGATGATGTCAACAAATGCTTTAATTTTTCAAATGCAACAAGACATGAATAATCAAAGATAAAAGGTACATCCTTAGCAAGTAGATTGCATAAGGGTCTAGAAACTTTACTGAAATCTTTAATGAAACGTCTATAAAAACCAGCATGCCCAAGGAAAGATCTTACTTCTCTGACTGTTTTGGGTGGAGGAAGATTAGAAATGAGATCCACCTTGGCTTTGTCAACCTCAATACCTTTGCTTGAAATGATGTGACCGAGAACAATACCTTGTTTTACCATAAAATGACACTTCTCCCAATTTAAGACTAAATTCTTCTCGATACATCTCTGCAGAACTAGCGTTAGATGATGTAAACATTGATCAAACGAATCACCAAAGACAGAAAAGTCATCCATAAAGACTTCAAGAAATCGTTCAACCATATCAGAAAAAATGCTTAGCATGCATCGTTGAAATGTAGCAGGTGCATTACATAATCCAAATGGCATTCTCCTATATGCAAAAGTGCCAAAAGGGCAAGTGAAAGTAGTTTTCTCTTGATCTTTTGCAATTTGATTATATCCTGAGTAGCCATCTAGAAAGCAATAAAATTCATGGCCTGCTAATCTATCAAGCATTTGATCGATAAATGGTAAAGGAAAATGGTCTTTACGTGTGACAGAATTCAATTTTCTATAATCAATGCATACACGTCATCCTGTAGTCACTCTAGTGGGTATCAATTCATTATTAGCATTGGTAACTACTATGACTTTTTTGTGACAACTCAGACCATGAACTATCAGAAATGGGGTAAATGATACCTGCATCTAATAGCTTAAGCACTTCAGTTCTAACAATTTCTTTCATATTAGGATTTAACCGACGTTGCATTTCCCTAGTAGATTTTGCATTTTCATCAAGGTGAATGTAATGCATGCAATCTGCAGGGTTTATACCTTTTATGTCTGCTATGGTCCATCCTAATGCCCCTTTGTGCTCTTTCAAAACATCCAACAACTTACCTTTTTGTTCGTCATTGAGGGATGATGAGATGATTACCGGTAGAGTACTTTCTTCCCCCAAAAATGCATATTCCAATGTGTTGGGCAATGGTTTGAGCTCGAGTTTTGGTGGTGATTCTGATGATGGGATGAGTTTCTTTTCTGATGGTGCTAGTTGTTCAACTCTTGACTTCCATTTATTAGTGTCCATGGATGGTGCTGAGTCAAGTAAGGCGTTGACCTCATCGATCGATCTGTCAATATCAAAATCCAAACCAAAGTGAGTTAAACATGTTTGTAAAGGATCATCACTAAGGTTTGAAAGAAAAGTATTATCAACTATTGTTTCAATTAAATCCACATCAACAATTCCATCATCTGCACTGTGAGGTTGTTTGGCAATGTTGAAGATATTCAGCTCCATAGTCATGTTGCCGAAGGACAACTGCATATTTCCGGTCCTACATTGAATGTGAGCATCCGCAGTTGCCAAGAAAGGTCGGCCTAGAATAATGGGGATGTGCTTCCTCAATCGGTTGAGTGTCAATTACAATGAAATCAATAGGAAAATAAAACTTGTCTACCTGGATAAGCACGTCCTCCACAATACCACGAGGTATTTTCATGGACCGATCTGCAAGCTGTAACACCACTGGAGTTGGGTGTAATTCTCCCAGTCCAAGTTTCACAAATACAGAATAAGGCAACAAATTTACACTAGCTCCTAAATCCAACAAAGCATTCTCAATTGTGTGGTTCCCTATGCTACATGAGATAGTGGGGGAGCCTGGGTCTTTGCATTTTAAAGGAATTTTATGTTGGAGTATAGAACTAACGTTTTCTGTTAAAAATGCCTTCTTTTGAACATGCATATTTCTCTTTTTAGTACAAAGGTCTTTAAGAAACTTAGCATAAGATGGAACTTGCTTAATAGCATCAAGCAAAGGGATATTAACACTTACCTGTTTGAAGATTTCGAGAATCTCACCTGTGGATTTTCCCTTCTTGCCTTTAGCTAACCTCTAGGGGAATGGAGCTTTGGGAACGTATTCTCGTGGGTTGTTTTCGTCTTTCTCCTCCGGTGATGAGTCGTCAACATTTACAGGTACAATTTGATTTTCTTTTGTCACCGGCATCTCCACTTTGTTGTCGACTTCTTTTCCTTTTCTCAAGGTCATGACTGCTTTGACCTCTCCATGTCAGGTGAACTTGCTTCATGTACTCCTTTAGGATTAGTACTTGGAAATTTGCCTTTCTCAACATTGCCAAGGTCCGAAGAAGTTGTCCCACCATCTTCTCGAGGCTTAAACGATTGGGCTTGTCAGTTCGCTTCAACTCATTTCGTAGTCCATCAATGGTGCGATTCTGTTGCTCAATCGTGGAGTGAGTAACATTCTTGAAATTTTGGAATGCATCCTCCCATGGTCTAGGTTGAGAGTAGTTCTGGTTCTGATTGAATGGTCTAAATGGGGGCTGAGAGGCTTGAGGAATTTGAGGAATTGGTTGCATTGGTGGAGCTGGAGCTGCTGGTCCATTCTGTTGGAATCCTTGAGACCATGAAAAATTGGGGTGGTCTCTCCATCCAGGGTTATATGTGTTGGAGTATGGGTTGTAATTTGATGGCGTTCTCATTACACCTATGGCATTGGCTTGATCTGAGTATGAGTCATGGTCATGTGGTTCTGTTGATTTAGCAGTCGATAACGATGCTATTTGTCGAGCAAGACCTTCAACCATCTCCTTGACTTCTTTGATTCCCGAAGTTGACTCGCCAATTTGAACCTCATTTACTCCCTTAATTCTTTTGGTATTCCTGAGTGACCGACTCCGTTGTTGGGAATTATCCGCTTGTCGCTGGAAAAACTCCCAAATTTCTGATGCACTTTTTGACATTAGCTCTCCTCCACTTGTTGCCATTAGCCATTCTTGCACATTCGGTAGTAATCCCTCCAAAAAATATTGACATTGGTGCCATTTCTCGTACCCATGATGTGGACACTTCAAGAGTAGCCCATTAAATCGCTCCCATGTTTTGAAAAATTGCTCGTCCTCTCTCTGGGTAAACTCCGAGATTTCCCTGCGAATAGCATTGGTTTTATGCACTGGGAAATATTTATTCAAAAATTTTGTTACCATTTGTTCCCATGATGAAATACTATTGGCAGGCAATGTATTTAACCATGAACGAGCTCTATCCTTTAAAGAAAATGGGAATAATCTAAGTTTTACATCATCATCCGAAAAATTCTCATATTTAAATGTTTGACAAATAGCATGAAAATCATTCAGATGATTATATGGGTCCTCATTTTCTAGGCCATAGAATGTGGGGAGACAATTTAGCACACTAGGTTTTAGTTCAAAACTCCTAGCAGCTACATTTGGGTATCTTATGCATGATGTGCTCAAATTAGCTAAAGGACTGAAGTAGTCCTTAAATGACCTCTCCTGTGGTGCTTGTAAATCCATTCCAATTTTATTTCTAATGTGCTTGTGTGTGCGAAGTGTTTTTTCTAATTCAAGGTCTATAGATTCAAGATTAGGTAATAATGACCTACAACCATGCATGCAAAACAAATAAAATAAAAATAAAGATGGGAACAAAATAAATAAAAATAAAGAAGAGGGAGAAATTACGATACTAACCTTATTGCGCTATTACAACCTTTCTATAAAAATACACAAAAATAAATACGTGAAATAAATTAACTAAAAATTAAATTAATAAAATAAACAAAAATTACAAAGAAAAAAAAATAAATTGAAAATTAAATTACAAAATTTTAAAGAAGAGAAAAAGAAAAGAAATACTAACCTTTAAA
The DNA here is from genome assembly GCA_030448925.1 of Citrus cavaleriei. NCBI lineage: Eukaryota > Viridiplantae > Streptophyta > Magnoliopsida > Sapindales > Rutaceae > Citrus > Citrus cavaleriei. The sequence continues at coordinate 34,020 of JAUJEN010000088.1, forward strand.
TGTATATTCACTTTTTTTTCTTTTTTTCTTTTTTTAAAGAAAAAAAAAATACAAGAAAACAATTAAATGGAATTATTCACAAAAATTAATTCTATAAATTAAAATTACTTACCTCCCCGGCAACGGCGCCAAAAACTTGTTGTGCAAATTTTAATGTACTAATCTATCAGTATATAATGGTGTCGATCCCACGAGGAGGTGGATTTTTAATTATATGTAGAATTAATTTTGTAAATGGGTGGTTGGAATTGTGGTGGAAGTGATTTAAATTATCCTAAAATTGGAATTGAAATGGCGAGAATAAATTGAAGATAATTCTATTGAAATGACGTACTTGGGTATCTGGATCCGTATCAACATGCATCATGGGCTAAATAATCCGTATTAATAAAATCATGAGGGGAATCCACACCTCATGAACCACGCCTAATCAATATGGTGCTAAATAATAATAACCTCAGAAGGAAACCAAGGCTTAGACAAGATTAGTATTATTTGTCGAAAGTCAAAACATCCACAAAAACTAGGGGAAGAGAAAATAAATTTACCAAATAAAGCTGACACATGTTGAGACTTCACCTTTGAAAGAAAATTACCACTCATAATCGAACTAGGCAAAATGGGAATTTATTAAAATACGAATTAAATACAAGATGGAGAAGGAAATACATAAAATGGATCCCAAAAATGTATTCAGAGATCTCAAATTAGGGTGCGGAGGCCACCTATTTATAGATACATGGAGTAAAACATGGATTAAAAACAATTTGACGCCAGATTTCGCCATGTCATCAACAACGGTTTGACCACGCGGATGAACAGTAACACGGTTTGACCCGACTTTGAACAGTAACGCGGTTTGACCCGGATGAACAGTAACGCGGTTTGGTTGAAAATAATCCTGTGTGATGCATGCACCGTACCTGAGATTTTTTCGATATCTTTGCCACGTCCACCATCAACGATATATAAAATTTTAGTCCAACAAGATCGCGACACCTCATCGATCAATGCCACGCCATCGATCCGTCTATGTGAATGTCGATGCAAAACGCATGCGTGAATAATGCATACGTGAATAGTGCCATTTTTCCTTTTATGCGCCTCCTAAGGTTTTCGACCGTCCTAAGTTCAAAAGTGATGTCCGTTTTGCCGTCTGATCTCTCCTTTATTGTGAAATGACTATAATGCCCGTAAAATACATAAAATACTTAATTAAAATAGAACACATGTAATTAAATCACAAGAAGGTTAAATACATAAAAGTAAGGGTTGTTAGTAAGACTTGAAATGTAAAATGACGGTTTTCTCCTTTATAAATATGCATTTTCTAACACTCAACAAACAGCTACCTATATTATTGGTTTGTTACAACTGAATATATCTTTACATTCAAAATACTTTGAACAGGTAAACTCCTATAATCATGGAGGAGAATCCTCTATCACACATTACATAAGGAAACATAAATTCATACATACATACATGACAAAACTGCACTAAATAGTACTATGGGGAAATAACTCTCAGTACGCATAGCCATCGTCATTGTCGGAGTATAGCGAGGGAAAACTCGTTCAATACCCGGTGGAATTTAACTACATCGCATGGATAGAGTAACCTAATTCTCAATACGCATGTATAGAGCCTATAGGGAAGGGTACACATACAGTGACTGGCAATCATATCTCATGGCTATATCAAAGATATAATATGCATACATGTAATCATGACATGATATTGGATCATGCTATCAACCAAAATATGTCACAGAAAATATAATAGTAATAATAATATCCACTCATATCTCCTGATTCACTCTAGGGTTCGTTGGGGCTCTTGTAGGTGTCTGGATTTTCAGATTTCTCCTAAAATATAGGGTTTAAAAATTAACTGTTAGAACTAATATAATAACTTATACATATGATGTAAATTAAATCATAATTACTTAAAATTCATAAATCTATTACCCTTTGACTCACTGAATATAGATCTAAATGCCCAATTCTATTTCCTGTAATATTTCCTCTTACTTCCTCTTTTTAACTTCTTTTTCACTCTCGGGTTTCCTTTTCTTTCTTATTATTTCCTTTTCTCTTTTCTTTTCTTTTCTTTTTCTCTTTTTCTTTTTTTCCTTTTCTCACTATCTCTATTTCGATCTCGATTGCAAATAATCTCTAATTGTGCAATAGCTCTCAATTTCCAACTTGATAAAATAAAGTGGCTTATAATATTTTTCAATTTATATAGCCTGTGACCCTATGAATCCAAGTGAGCAGGTGAAAAATTCAATGAAATAGACAGCTAAAGCAATTGAAGCATGCATGTGAACTTATAAAGCAGGCTGCTGGCTATTTTCAACTCAATAAGCCACATGTGGCCTCTTAATGCACAAGCAATGCATGACAATTCCTCTCAACTTATAAAAATTTCATCCTACAAATTTAAATGCCTAACTGAAATAAATATGGATATTGTGATTGCATTTGTTCTTCATGCTCCTAGGTGGCCTTCTTTACTGTATGACCCTTCCACATCACCTTAACCGGTGAGCACTACTACAAAAATGTAAAACAATGACACATACATTATGACGGTTTATTTAAAAAACCGTCATTAAAAATATTTAATGACGGTTATTATATGAACGGTCATAATATATACTATTTATAATGACGGTTCTATTATAAAACCGTCATTAAATATCATGCCAAAATATAATTTTACTTTTAATGACGGTTACTTGTAAAAACAGTCATTATAAATTTCAAACTTTTAATGACAGTTCTATTATATAACCGTCATTAAATATCAAGTTATTATTTTTAATGACGGTTTATAAAAAAAATCGTCATTAAAAGTAATTACTTTTTATGACGGTTTTACTATATAACCGTCATTAAATATCAAGTTATTATTTTTAATGATGGTTTTTTTATAAACCGTCATTAAAAGTCATTACATATTAAACTATTATTTTTTATGACGGTTCTATTACATAACCGTCATTAAATATCAAGTTATTAATTTTAATGACAGTTTATAAAAAAAACCGTCATTAAAAATTATTACATATTAAATTATTATTTTTATGCTTCTACTATATAACCGCTATTAAATATAAAGTCATTATTTTTAATGACGGTTTTTAAACAAAACCGTCATTAAAAATCACTAATGACGGTTACATATATAAACTGTCATTAACTATAAAATGTTATTTTTAATGACCGTTTTTAAACAAAACCGTCATTAAAAAGCCACAATATTTTTAATGACGGTGTTTAATAACCGTCATCGAATAGAAAGAATATTTTTAATACATTTCATGACCGTTTTATAATAACCGTCGTTATATGTTATTTGCCTTAAAAAATTTATAAAAAAAAGCCGATAAAAGGAATAAAGGAAACGCGCAATCCCTAACCACTCACATTCCTTGTCTTCTTCTTCAATTTTCACGAATTACAATCACAACGACTCACTCAGTCACACACACCAGCCCTAACCCTACCTAAGCTATCAAACGCCAATGCATTGCCAAATCGATTCAAGTGCTCGTGAGCCGATTTGCTTCCTTTTTCTGCCGCCGCTGTCAATCTCTGCCATTTTTGAGCCGATTCACTTCCGCAAAACAGCTGTTGTCATCTCTGCCGACATTGCCTCTGTGTTCGTTCACCGTCAGATGCAGTGTTATTGTGGTGACACTGCCTCCGCTGTCAAGTCAGTTCAAATTTTCTGGGTGCTATCTCGAAAATATTGGTGAGATTGTTGCCAATGATATTCTAAAATTTTGAATTCAGGGTTATTGTTTCACCACTGTGAGTTGCTTTCTCCAATTTTGCAATTCTTTCCTCTTAATTTGCTTTGAAATATTTGCTCGTTGGATTTATTTCCTCTTCATTTATAATCGATTTGGTGATTTTGTGTTGTGTAGCTTGTACCTTAGTCTCTCCTTTTCCTTTCATAATATTATAAAATATGTCGTGCACTTTGGCCTTTCGTTTCTTGATTTTCTTGGTTAATGAATTTGGAAAAAGAGTGAATTATGGGTAAGGATAGAAAATCACATTGAAAAAAGGACCTTGATTTTTACTAAGTGGAGTTTACTTATTTGTTAAAAAATAAATTTTAAATTATTAATGATTTAATTGTCTTATGCTTATTATATTGTTCAAAAAATTTTTGTTACAAGTCCAGCCCATGAACCTCTTTTATGTTTTAGCATTTCTTTATTTATTTACTTAAACGAAAACCAATTCAAAAGGAACAAAACAGAAAAAGGAAGAAAGGAAACAAGAGGATAACAGGACGTGAGAGAGGAGAAGAGGGAGAAAGAAGAGAAAGACAAGAGAGGCTAGGTGAAGGATTTGGATTTAAAGAGAGAGAATTCAATTTCAGAGCAAAATATTAAATATCTGGCTTTTTAAATTTGTAAGCCTTATTCAATTTCAGAGCAAAATATTAAATATCTGGCTTTTTAAATTTGTAAGCCTTCTTTCTCAGTTCACTTTATTCTTTTATTTTTCTTCAAAATTCTTGTTTAAATTGGCATGCATGTTGATGTTGTTAAGTCATTTCTAAATTAACTTGCATGCATGATTAAAATTCTGTTTATTTAGGTATTATGTCATTGAAATTAGTCTCTTTTGCCATGCTTGTTTCAAGTTCCGATTCTTATTTGAAAAAAAAATTTCTATGTTTGTTCCATAACTGCTTTTGGGTATTAAAGTTGATACTACCTAGCAAATTCTAAACTGTAATGGCTGATTTCTTCTCTTATTTTTGTTTAATCTATTCAAATTCATGTATAAATTTGTGTCGATATTTGCCTAATTATCATGTATGTGTTAAATTCATTTTGGGTGAATTTTTATACTATTTAATCAACTTCAAAGTTACATGGGTTTTGCCAATTATCACATAATCTCTTCTTTGACTATTTGATTAGATATTTGTTCATGTGTGGCTTAATTAATTTCGAAATCTTCTTACTTGTGAGTGTGGTCAAACCCCAAACAAATGAAGAAGTCTTCGGTTTTATGTATTAAATATAGTGCCTTTAAATATAAAATCGAGATTGAGCTATTGAGTTAAAATGATGATTCTTGGATTTTTTTAGTCTATTTTTTTTTTTTTCTTTACTTTAAAATCTAATTTGTTTAGCTTTACCTTTGATTTGAATTTTTTGCTTCTTTTTGCGCCAACCTATGAAAATGGTGATAATCGCTCCAATAAATATTGATTTAATAGGAACCACATTGGTAAGCCTAGTTGCAAGACAAGAACTACTTTGCAAAGCATGCTATGTATAATTCTCGAGCATTAAGGATTCGGGGCAAGCTTGGGTATAAATGTTCCAAGTGACAATCCCACCTTATGTAAGCACAAAATATAGTCTCCATTTCCTTTTGGATTATATTTGTTTGTATAGTTATATGATAATCGGATTTTAATTTAAGAATTTATGCAAGACATTTTTTTGTTAGTTAGTTTGATCAAGGTTATTTAAGTACTAAACTGTTATAATTGAGCTTGTATGCATTTAAGTTCTTTATATGTAAATGACAATTATATCAATGTGTAATGTAAATTGAAATTTGCCAATGTGGCTTCAATTGTACAGTTTAGAATGTGAAAATAACTATCTAAATTTTAATTTAAAAAAACAATTGAAGTATAGTAATTTTAAATTGTTATTTTTTTTTATTTTTACTCGTGCAAAAGATGACGGTTCTTATATAAGAACAGTCATCAAAGAGCGATATAAGATGACTGTTATGATACAAAACCGTCATTAAAAATTGATATTTAATGACGGTTATTAAAAATCCGTCATTAAAAGTATATATTTAATGACGGTTATTGGCAAAAAACGGTCATTAAAACTTATGTACCTATAGCATATAATGACAGTTTATTAGAATAACCGTCATAATAAGTATACATTTAATGACGGTTTTTAAACCGTCATAAAAAATGTACCCCTTTTAATGTCGCTGCCTAAGATGACGGTTTTAAAACCGTCATCTTATGTCTTTTAAAACCGTCATTAAAGGCCAATTTTGTAGTAGTGGAGATTATCTTATTACAAAACACATGTTGTTTCTAATCAAGTATCTAGATTAGTTCGATTTCATAAGTCAAATCCATTGTCATCTAGACTAATTCTGTATCTAAAACATAAAAAGGATCAAGAATATACTTCTGTAGAATCAAGACTTAAAAAACATCATGGACTCATGATAACTCTAGAGGTAAAGCCAAACGGTAAGCAACTAGACTAACATATTGAATAATCTCAGATGGGCCTTTATAACGAGGGCTTAACTTCCTATGTTTTCCAAATTGAAGAATGCCTTTCTAAAGGGAAATCCGTAGGAAAACTATATCACCTACTGCAAACTCAAGTGGCCTCTAATGCTTATATGCATATCCCTTTCTGTCCATCCTACGCTAACTTTAACTTCGTATGTTTTCCAAATTGAAGAATGCCTTTCTAAAGGGAAATCCGTAGGAAAACTATATCACCTATTGCAAACTCAAGTGGCCTCTAATGCTTATTTGCATAACCCTTTCTGTCTATCTTACGCTAACTTTGACTTTTCTCTGATGACATTAATCTTCTGATTAGTACTTTGGATGATTTCTGGTTTCTGGACTTAACAATTGCCTTTCCTTGACTTCATCCCAACAAATAGAAGTCCTGCATTTCCTTCCATATAGAGCCTCAAATGGTGCCATTTAAATACTATACTAATAATAATTATTATTATAAGTAACTTCCATCAAAGGCAAGTATATATCTTAATTGCCTCGAAACTGCATGAGGCATGCTCGAAGCATATCTTTTAAAATTTGAAAAAACCCTCTTTGATTGCCTATTTGTTTGCAGATGATAAGTTATACGATAATATAATCTAGTACCTATAAACTACTATAAACAAGGCCAAACCCTAGAAGTAAACCGTACATCTTTATCTGAAATAATAGGTATAGGAGCTCCATACAAATTTACTATTTCCTTTACATAAAAGTTTGCAATCATACCATAAGAGTACATGCTCTTATAAGGCAAAAAGTGAGCAAACTTTGTGAGGCAATTAACAATAACCCACACATTATTATAACCACTATTAGTATGAGGAAGTCCTATTACAAAGTCCATTGTGATGTGTGTTGGTGTATAAATACTAATGCTATTGGTGTCAATGTGCAAGTGTACACAACAAGTAATAAAATGATGAGTATTCAAGATCGTCTCCACAGGGATTGATGTTATCAGATTTGCTACAGTGCAGATTTTGTGTCTAAATTAAGATAAACAATTGATGAAACTAATTTACTAATTAAAATAAAAACACAATAAATAAAATGCAACAAAGTAGATTATCACGTCAAACTCAAGGATAAAACTAATGAGAATATATAGTAGTTGAGTGCGTAAACTCTCTTAATGGTCTTGACTATTTTCTAATGATTGGCTCGGTTACTGCAGTATCTGCTATAGCACTGGGCAGAATCCTTATGTATCCTCAGCCATCGCATGTTGGATATCTTATATCTATATGCAACCTAACAGTGATCAATTGTTATGCCAACATAAGATATAGCATTACACGCTTAGGTTCTATTTACCCTACAAGGTGAGTCCCTATGTCTAGTTCATCACTAATCTTAAATGAGATATTATCATTTTACCACTAAAGTTATTCTGACATATCATGTCGCATTTTTAGCACCAAACGCTTATACTTATCAATTTACCACCATTCCGTTAAAAAAGTTAAAAATTTGTTGATGTTTTGCTGATGTCATAAGGGCATCAAAGACATTTCCTATTGAAGCCAAAATACTCTATTGCAAGTGTAAAATAAACAATAAAACAAAGTAAAAAAAATTCAAGGGAAATAATTAGAGAATTAAGAAATTGATAACCCTAAAATTGGCCCCTCTCTCTCATTAATTTTTTCCTTTAATTAAATTGTTATTGTTTTTAGTTGTGATTAATATTTGAATTTCATAGATTATAATATTAATTTTGAAGCAGAATTTATTATTATTAATTTTGTTATTTGTCATAATTTTGCATATTCTTCATTATTTTTATTAATTAGAAATTTCAATTGTTTTCTAAATCTTATTAATTGTTATTATTTTTAGTTGTGATTAATACTTGAATTTCATAGGTTATAATATTAATTTTGAAACATAAATTTTTATTAATTGTTCTTTGCCGTTTATCGTAATTCTACATATTATTCATTATTTTTTATTAATTACAATTTTTAGTTGTTTTCTAAATCTTATTTTTGTTCATTATTTCTTTCTTTTCAAAGGGTAAAATTATCTTTTATTCTCTTGGGGGTAAAATCGACTTTTAACTCATTTTCTGTTAAACATTAACGTTTTTCTAACGGAATGGTGGTAAATTGATAACAGTGCAAACGTTTGGTGCTAAAATGCTATGTTCGCCAAACCGTGGTACTGACATGATATGTCAGAATAACTTTAGTGGTAAAATGATAATATCCCATCTTAAATCAAGCATGGCCCTTTTGGGACTCAAGTAAAACTCAATCCGGGAAACCCAATTTAAGATCAAGTATTGCTTTGATATGTTCCACTAAGATAGGCCCTTTTGCGGCTCTCTCCTAACTTGTATCATTAAATGGGTGATCAACCGAAATAATGAATAAAATAAATACTATCAAAATAAACTGCTACAGCAAACATACAGCAACACATATATTCAGTCAATAAACCATCAAGATTGTTTATCACTCAACCACAAATAAATTTAGTTCATGGTTTGCAAAAGAAAAATAAAGAACAAAGTTCCAGCCATGAAACACATCCCCATAAATAAATAAATAGAAAACGAGAAAGCAAGAGAAGAATAAGAATGATTGAGCTCCCAATTGATTTATGCAAATTCTCCTCTTGTGCAGCCCTTAATCTCTCTCTTGAATCTTGTTTTTCTTTTGTTTCTTTGTGTTTTTCTCCTTGGGTGACGGCTCTCCTCCATTCCTTATGATGTGTGCTTCTTTTATAGTTGAAAATTAGGGTAAATGAAAGCCTAAGTCACAAGATAAGTCGATTAGAAGCAGATCGCAGCTTATCCCGCAAATTTTCTCTCGTTGTTCCATTACAAAGAACGGCTACAGCAATGGTTGCTATAGCAATATCTACAGCAACTACACTGTTCCAGATTTGTTTCAACTCTTTTGTAGCCATGTTCTTTCCTTATTTTTTGCAAGTCTATTGCATAGCATTCCTTCCATGAATTATAAGCTTCTGGAAACCTACAATTATGCACACAATTTAAGCACAAATTACTTTAAATCGAGCAAAACTTATTAAGATTGACTAAAATAATTATTTATGCAAAATGTAACAAAAATGCAATAGAAACACATAATTTACTCTCTAAATAGTATTGATTTAAATCTAAAAGTGCCATGATAACTCTCATTTCATAGAGTTATCAATGTGCTCCTATTTCCACTCAAGAATAGACAGTGGTTGATGTTCTCCTATAGGTTTCTAATGTTTTACGTTAACTTGCTGACAAGTTAAACAATGTGCTATAAACTACACTATTTCTCTCTTCATCCCCTCCCACCAATAATGGTCCCTCAAAATGCGATACATCTTCTTCCTACCTTTATGCATAGTATATGCCGAACTATTTGCTACTTCTAAAATCTGGTTCTTCAAATTTGAATTATTCGGCAAACAAAGTCTACTGCCCATAACTAAAGTTATATTATCTCTCAGTGAAAAGTTAGTATGCAGTACATTATTCACATATTCTTTTTTTTAATCAATTTCGAATCTTGATCCTGCATCTCTTGAATCTGATCAATCAAAACAGGCCTAGCCTGAAAATGTGCCAAAAGTGCTCCATTATGATCCACTGCCACTTCTATATCTAAAGACTTCAAATCAATCAACAACAAAAGGTATGACACTTTCAAGTGGGATATCAAACTCAAAGACTTCCTACGGAAAGCATTAGCTACCATTTTACCTTGCTTGGATAGTAATCAATGACACAATCGTAATTTGCAATCAACTCAACCCATTTATGTTGTCTCAAATTTAATTTCTTATGTATGTAAAAGTGTTTCAGGCTTTTTTGGTTTGTATAAATCTCACAAACATCTTCATATAAATAATATCTCTAAGTCTTTAAAGTAAACACCACTACTATGAGCTCTAAATCATGTGTTGGATAATTCAATTAGTTTTGCATAAGCTATTGGGAAGCATAAGCAATTACCTTTCCATGCTGCATCAATACATAACTCAATCTCTATCTTAATGCACCATTGTAAACTATGAATCATTTTTTACCTTATAGAAGTGTAAGATTAGAGTTGTAGTTAACCTTTTCTTAAGTTCTAGGAAACTCTATTCACAATCATTTGTCCATTCAAATTTCACTTTCTTCCTTGTTAATTTATTCACTATCATCTGTCCATTCAAATTTCACTATCTTCCTTGTTAATTTCATTAGAGGTAAAGTTATCTTTGAAAAACCTTCGACAAATCTGTGATAATAACCTGCGAAGCTAAGAAAACCCCTAACCTCTTATATATTAGTCGATCGCTCCCAATTACCTACATATTTTATTTTCTAGAGATCTACATAAATACCCTCAGTAGAAATCACATGACCTAAGAATTCAACTCTATCTAACCAAAATTGACATTTATTGAATTTAGTATAAAGCTGCTGATAACTCTATAAAATGAGAGTTATCATAGCACTTGTAGACTTAAATCAAGATTACTTAAAGAGTAAATGATGTGTTTTTATTGCATTTTTGTTACATTTTGCATAAACATTCATTTTAGTTTAGTCTTAATAAGTTTTACTTGATTTAAAGTAATTCGTGCTCAAATTGTCTGCATAATTGTAGGTTTCCAGAAGCTTATAATTCATGGAAGGAATGCTGATGCAATAGGCTGGCAAAAATAAGGAAAAGAATTGAAACAAATTTGGAACAGTGCAGTTGCGGTAGCCGTTGCTGTAGTAATCCTGGAACAACAACAGAGAAAATTCCGCGCAGGATACTTGTAGAATTGCGATATGTAGTTTCCTAAATCTGATTTATGCGCAACCTAAGCTTTCGTTTACCCTAATTTTCAACTATAAAAGGAGCACACATCATAAGGAATAAAGAGGAGCCATCTGTTGAGTGTTAGAAAATGTAAATTTATAAAGGAGAAAATCGTCATTTTACATTTCACGTCTTACTAACAACCCTTACTTTTATGTATTTAAGGTTGTAATTTAATTATGTGTGTTTTATTTTAATTAAGTTTTTGTGTATTTTAGGGGCATCATAGTCATTTCACAATAAACGAGAGATCAAACGGCAAAACGGACATCACTTTTAAACTCAGGATGGTCGAAAACCTTAGGAGGAGCATAAAAGGAAAAACGACACTGTTCACATAGACGGATCGATGACGTGGCATTGACCGATGATGTGGCATTGACTGATGAGGTGTCACGATCCTGTTGGACTAATATTCTTATGATGGTGACGTGACAGCATATTAGTGGACCAAAGTCATACTTGCATTACATTACGATTATTTTCAACCAAACCGCTTCGCTTCAAAGCCGGGTCAATTCGTTTTCATCCACGTGGTCAAACCGCTGTCGTTGATGACGTGGCGCAATCCAAACTGTTTTTAATCCGATGGCCATGATTTACTCCATGTATCTATAAAAAGGGGGCCTCCCCCCCTAATTTGATAGCTCTGAATCCATTTTTGGGATCCATTTTCTGTAATTCCTTCTCTATCTTGTATTTTCTATGTATTTTAATAAATTTCCATTTTGCCCCTAGTTCAATTATGAGTAGCTAATTTTCTTTCAAGGTGAAGTCTCAACATGTGTCATGGGCTTTATTTGGTAAATTTATTTTCTTTTCCCCTCTAATTTTTGTGGATGATTTGACTTTTCGTAGACAAATAATAATAATCTTGTACCGACTCTCTAGTACAAGGTTATTATTATTTAAGACCATATTGATTGAGCTCATGTTGTAATTGGCATTAATAAGGAATATTTAGCCCATGGTGCATGTTGATACGGATCCAGATACCAAAGTACGTCATTTCAATCGAATTCTCTTCAATTTATTCTCGCCATTTCAATTCCAATTTTAGAATTTATTCTCGCCATTTTAGTTTAAGTTTTAGCATATTCCAAATCATTTCCACCACAAATTCAATCACCCATTTACAAAATTAATTTTACACACAATTAAAATCCACCTCCTCGTGGGATCGACACTCGTCACCATTGATCTATATTACAATAGATTTGTGCACTTGCGAGTTCAATAAAATTTGCACAACACCGTCACCCAAGGAGAAAAACACAAAGAAACAAAAGAAAAACAAGATTCAAGAGAGAGATTAAGGGCTGCACAAGAGGAAAAATTGCAGAGATCAATTGGGAGCTCAATCCTTCTTATCATTCTCTTGTTTTGGTGTTTTCTATTTATTCATGGGGATGTGTTTCATGGCCGAAACTTTGTTCTTTATTTTTCTTTTGCAAATCATGAACTAAATTTATTTGTAGTTGAGTGATAAATAATCTTGATGGTTTATTGACTGGAAATACATGTTGCTGAATGTTTGCTGTAGCATTTTGTTTTGATAGCATTTATTTTTATTCATTATTTCGGATGATCGCCCATTTGATGATACAAGTTAGGAGATAGCCACAAAAGGGCCTATCCTAGTGGAACATATAAGTGTAATACTTGGTTTTAGATTGGATTTCATGTATTGGGTTTAACTTATTCCAAAAGGGCCATGCTTAATCTAAAATTAGTGATGAACATACGATTCACCTCAGGTAAATAACCTAAATGCTATATCTTATATTAGCATAACAACGTATCACTGTTAGGTTGCATATAGATATAAGATATCCAACATGCGGAGATACATATGGATTCTCGCTTGCAAAAATGTAGAAAGCCAAATATTAGAAAAATAGTCAAAACCATTAATAGAGTTTATTCACTCAACTACTCTATATTCCCATTGGTTTTATCTTTGAGATTGACGTGATAATTTAGTTTGTTGCATTTTATTTCTTACGTTTTTATTTTAATTAGTGTATTAGTTTCATTAATTATTTTATTTTAATTTAGCACAAAATCTGCACTGTTAAGATTGCTGTAGCAAATCTGATAACATCAATTCCTGTGGAGACGATCTTGAATACTCATCACTTTATTACTTGTTATGTACCCTTGCACATTGACACCAATAGCATTAGTATTTATACCCAACAAGTTTTTGGCGCAATTGCCGGGGATTGAATGTTCATTGTGATTTGTGAAATTAGTTTTAACGGTGCTAATTTTTAATTTAATTTGAATTTGTTTATGTTGTTGACATAGGTGATCTAGCAACCCTTGCATGCGCAAATATAAATCTGTTGAATTCCAATTTGATCCAGAAATTGAAAAAAATCGCAAGGAGATTGAGAATAGAGCATCAAAAATTACAAGCTGTTGTAGTAATGGATGACTTGCAAGATATGAGAAACTTGAACCGTAGAGAGGAGATACAACCAGTCAATGTACATGAAGGTCTAAATGGACAATGTGTTCAAAGGCAGCCAAGGAACAACAACATTATTCACATGGCGAACGATAGAGACATAGCTATTCGAGACTACGCAATGTTGACTCCTCAAGCCATACATTCGGGAATAGTTAGACCCGACGTTCAAGCTGGCAATTTTGAACTCAAACCAGTGATGTTTCAGATGCTGCAAATAGTGGGACAATTCAATGGGCTGCCATATAAAGATCCTCATATACATCTTAAGCTATTTTTGGAAGTGAGTGATGCTTTCAAGATTGCTGGGGCATCGCATGAAGCATTGAGACTCAGACTTTTCCCGTTTTCTTTAAGAGATCGAGAAAGAGCATGCTTGAATTCTCTACCACCAGATTTTATTACTACATGGAATGATTTGGCTAACAAATTTTTGATGAAATACTTTCTGCCAACCAAGAATGCAAAGTTGAGGAACGAGATCACATCTTTCCATCAACTTGAAGATGAAAGGTTGTGTGATGCATGAGAGAGATTTAAGGAGTCACTCAGAAGATGTCATCATCGTGGTATTCCTTGCTGCATACAATTGGAAACTTTCTATAATGGTCTCAACCCAAGCACTAGATTGATGGTGGACGCTTCAGCAAATGGGGTATTGTTATCTAAGTCTTACGATGAAGCTTATAAAATTTTGGAGAGGATAGCCAACAATAACTATCAGTGGCCATCAACCAGACAAGTTGCAGCAAGAGGAACAACAAGAGTCCATAGTGTAGATGCCTTAATAGCATTGTCAGCCCAAGTAACTTCATTAACAAAGATGGTCAAGGTTATGACTAATGCTCCAGCAACTGTTAACCAAATTTCTGATGTGTCTTGCGTTTATTGTGGAGAAGGGCATTTATTTGATAATTGTCCTTGTAATCCAACTTCGGTTAACTATATGGGCAGCTTCAACAGACAAAACCAGAGCAATCCATATTCAAACACTTACAACCCTAGATGGAGACAGCATCCGAACTTTTCATGGAGTTATCGTAACTGCCAACAAATTTTATCAGCAAAATCAAGAGCAAAGAAGCATCAACAATGATCAACTCAGCTCCCTTGAAGGTTTGATTAAAGATTATATTGTGAAAAATGAAGCAGTTGTCCAAAGTCATAGTGTATCTTTGAGAAACTTGGAAAATCAAATTGGACAGCTTGCTACAGCATTGAGCAACAGACCTCAAGGTAGTTTACCCAGTAATACAGAGGACCCAAGAAGAGAAGGGAAAGAGCACTGTAAAGTGATTAACTTGAGATCTGGAAAGGATGTTCATAGTCCCATTAGTGTACCAAAAAGAAGAGTTGAGTCCACTTCAATCCAGAAAGAAACTCAAATTGAAAAAGAGCCACAATCCTCCACTTCACAGCGCATTGGTGAGAGCTATCAAGCTGCAGTATTTGCCGAAAAATGATAATCCAACACCTGTGGATAACGAGGCTGTAGCACCAACCCAGAACATAGCAAAAAAGAAGCAGTCTGCACGACCTTCTACAGCACAGCAGTTTAGGCACCCACCACCACCACCCTTCCCTCAAAGATTTCGTATAAAGACAAGACAAACAAAGAAAATCTTGGAGTCAAATTACATATCAATATCCCTTTTGTGGAAGCTCTAAAGCAAATGCCAAATTATGCGAAATTTTTTAAAGATATTTTGACAAAAAAAAAATAAGACTTGGAGAATTTGAGATAGTTGCTCTAACACAAGAGTGCAGCCGAATGCTTCAGAGTAAGATACCGCAGAAGATGAAGGATCCATGAAGCTTCACAATCTCTTGCTCCATAGGCACTAAATACAGTGGCAAAGCACTTTATGATCTGGGGGCTATCATCAATCTCATGCCTTTATCAGTGTTTAAGCAATTGAGAGTTGGTAAATGTAGACCAACAACAGTGACTTTACAACTTGCTGACAGATCTCATGCATATCCAAAAGGGAAGATTGAAGATGTGTTGGTGAAGGTAGATAAATTTATTTTTCCGGTGGATTTCATTGTGCTAGACTTTGAGGCAGACAAAGAAGCACCAATCATTCTAGGGAGACCTTTCTTAGCCACGAGAAAGACTTTAATTGATGTTCAAAAAGAAGAATTAACTATGAGGGTAAATGACCAGCAAGTTACATTCAATGTGCTGGATACAATGAAGAGTCCCGATGAGATTAAAGATTGTAATATATCAGTGTTGTGGACTTTGTTGTAGCAGAGAGATTACACAGTTACTGCAGTAAGGAAGAAATCAATGTTGTAACATTTGAAGAACTTGATGATGAAGATCGTGGAGTAGCTAACATAACATGGTCAGGGGAGAAGTAACCCTTCAGAATTGACAAGCATATCCAACAAAGGGAACTCACTCTAGACCAACAAGAATTCAAGGTTAGCAGGCCGAAAGTGAAGCACTATATGGGAGATGATGTGAACAGCCTAAAGAAGGATCGGTTCTTGAAGGATCCAGGTTGAGCAAACAAGAAAGGTCAGGCTGAAAAACCTAAAATCAAGCGCTAATTGGGAGGCAACCCAATAAGGGAAATTGTTTCAAGTTTTTAAGGCATTGATTTTAGTTTTTAAATTATTTAATTTGTCTTTTTGTTATTTTAAGTGTCCATCTAATTTTTTGTCTTTTTGTTAAATTGCAGCAAGTAAAAAAAATGTGGGCAAAAACAGAGCATGATGGAATTACTGCAGCATCACTTACAACATGACATATAATAGAAGATTCTCATACAATATAGGCATTTCTTACTTTTGCAACAGCAAATGGATTGATCAAATTTTATGATAAGGAGCGTTTGAATCAAATAAGTGACTTTTTCACTGTCTTCCAAAGAATGGAGTACCCGCTAGTTTATTTTACTTCTTTCTGTAAAACTTTTCTTTCATTTAGTTTTAATTTTCTAATTCATTCTGCATGTCCTTTTATTTAGTGTATGCATGTCTGGTTTATGTGGTTTTGTTTTATGTGTGAGGACACAACACCACTCAAGTTTGGGGGGGGGGGGTTGTGTTTCTGAGTGCATGTGTTTATACTTGTGTTGTGTGTTATGTGAAGCTTTGTCATCTAATATTTGTGTATGAATTTGAAAACCTAATGAAGATAAATTGAGTGTTAGTCATTATTTATGAGAATGCCAAGTAGAGATAGTTATAGATGGAGGTTGAAATTTTGTCCCGACACTTAGACTTTGGTTGAGTTTTATAAGAATGCTATAGCGAAAACCAAAAAAGAGTAGAAAATATCTCAAGTTTAGGGAAAATTTTTGTTGGACTGTGCCTGTTATGAAATAAATTTTGCTCCAATGGCTTAAGTTGCTGAGTAACCAGGGCTGAGTATGTACCACATATGCATACTTGAGTCCAAAGGCAACAAGAGCTATGAGCAGTCTTGCAGTAATTTTATATAAAAGAAAGTAAAAAAATGGTGATGAAGGAATGAAAAATAAAGAGGTCTCAGGATATTGAAACTTCACGAGCCCCATGTTCAAAAAAAAGGTAAGACCTAAATATAGCATCCTGGATGTGTTGCTGCAGCAACTCTGATATGTGCTTTGAGTGAGTAATTGGGTGTCGTCATTACAAGTTATAGGCATTCACATGAAAGCTCAATGTTGCATTGAAGAGTTTAACTGAAAAAAAAAATTTATGTTTGTTGAAGCATAATTTGAGTTTATTTATGAATTATGCTCCCCCATATGTGAATATATTTGTGTTCTACCTTTAAATTATATGCAATGTCTGTGTAATGTTGTAGCACTTCTGGAATTTGATCAAAGTGGCACACACACACACTGGATAGAATGAAGCCTAAGTTTAAAACTTGAATTGTTATGGCAATTTTGTACGATTAAAAGTGTGATATGAGGGTTGAACAATCTTTGCAAATTTGATAACAAAGTTAAGTTATTTGTTGCATGATTGTGTTAGTGTTTCGTCATTACTTGAGGACAAGTAATGGGTTAAGTTTGGGGGTGTGATAACTCTATAAAATGAGAGTTATCATAACACTTTTAGACTTAAATCAAGATCACTTAGAGAGTAAATGATGTGTTTTTATTGCATTTTTGTTACATTTTGCATAAACATTCATTTTAGTTTAGTCCTAATAACTTTTACTTGATTTAAAGTAATTCGTGCTCAAATTGTGTGCATAATTGTATGTTTCCAAAAGCTTATAATTCATGGAAGGAATGCTGATGCAATAGGCTGGCAAAAATAAGGAAAGAACATGGCTACAAAAGAATTGAAACAAATCTAGAATAGTGCAGTTGTTGTAGCCGTTGTTGTAGCAATCCTGGAACAACAACAGAGAAAATTCCGCGCAGGATACTTGTAGAATTGCGATCTGTAGTTTCCTAATCTGATTTATGCGCAACCTAGGCTTCCGTTTACCCTAATTTTCAACTATAAAAGGAGCACACATCATAAGGAATAAGGGGGAGCCGTCACCCAAGGAGAAAAACACAAAGAAACAAAAGAAAAACAAGATTCAAGAGAGAGATTAAGGGTTGCACAAGAGGGAAAATTGCAGAGATCAATTGGGAGCTCAATACTTCTTATCCTTCTCTTGTTTTCGTGTTTTCTATTTATTCACAGGGATGTGTTTCATGGATGAAACTTTGTTCTTTATTTTTCTTTTGCAAATCATGAACTAAATTTATTTGTAGTTGAGTGATAAACAATCTTGATGGTTTATTGACTGAAAATATGTGTTGCTATATGTTTGGAGTTTATGTGTGTGTAGATTGTGTGTGTGGTGTGTATTTAGAGTTTATGTGTTTATTGTTTAGCAATTTAGTTTTGGTTTTTTAATTTTTAATTTTTTTATTTTTTTATTTCATGTCAACTCGATTGGGTTGACACAAATGCACCCGATCAGGTTTTCTTCACGATCCAATCCAATCCAAACCTAACTTTTTTCGAATCAGGTCAGGTCGGGTATTTTTTCCACCCTTACCAAAAACTATAAATTCCATTTTCATTAGTTATGTACATGACAGTAGTGCCTATTGATTTCTTTTGTATGAGTGAAATATACTAGATATTCACAAGAATTTGATAATAGAGTTAAGAAATGCATCAGTCTCTGAACATGTGTTTCCATATAAATTAAAAAATGATTCAACTTCAATTAAATGAACAGATGAGGATATCAATGAAGATAATGAGGATCACGAGCAAGAAGTTTTTCAAGATAGTGACCAATAGGTTCATTTTAAGCCTAGAGGTAGTAAAAGAGCAAAAATAGAAAATTCATTTGGTTCATATTTTTTGACATTTTTGTTAGAGAGTGAACCACAAAGTTTCATGGAAGTTGTAATAATATGTAAAGACATATGATTGCTTCATATCGAACCCCATCTCTCCAAATAGCACTGAAACTTAATTTGAATTAAATATTAATGATCGTGATTTTTCTATGATGCTCTATGTGTTTTAACAACATCGATAGTAGGATTATTGTGGACCCTTAAATTTAATTAAACAAAATTAAAAGATAGCAAGTAACTTATAGGTTGCTGGTAAATATTAATTTTGTAATTTTAATTTAATATCAAGTAGCATATTTAAATTGCTATATTATTCTACATAGCACATTGGGATGCTCACTTTGTTGAAGTGTTCAAGTCGTTCTAAAAGAGCTCCACATGTATATACTTGCTTTTGATGTAGGATACCAAAAGTAGATTCATTTCAATTCTACTAAATCCCAAATATTGGCAGAGATCAAAAACTTAAAAGTTAAAAAGCTTAATGAGTAATGCGTATAATATCGTTACATCTAATATAAAATTCAATTGAACGGGATGAAAAAATGAAAGCAACAAGATATCAATTCCATCTAATTAATTCGAAAATGACATCTCCAAGCTGACAATGTCCGAGAAAGTTTCTCATCAACAATGCACCAGATGCTCCAAGGAATGACAAAATCAAGGTGATTATTAGGGCATGAAACAAACTTGGGTGCTCAATACATATTTTCAAACCTGAAACAAGATCTCCATCTATATTTTCACGTGGAAGAAACCATGCAAGTGAAGCAATGGATATGCAGATATCCCAAAATAAAGAGCTGGAAATTGTTTAGGGATTTTTGGTCAGCTACATAGGCTTCGGACTCTGTCTTTTTCATCTCAAGCTTTATTTTGGTTGTGCAGAAAGAAGATAATTATGCATATGGTCAACTGATGTTAGCTTTTAGATTTGTGGGGTGGGGGGGGCTGTCAAAAGTCTTCCATGGCTGCCTCACGCGGAAAATTTGATCTTTGTTTATTCAACTTGATTATGTTACTAGGTTGCCTGTCAAGAACAACTTATTAAACCTTTTTCATCTAATCATTCGGAATAGAGATAGTTTTCAAGAATCCAATTTCAAATACAAGAACATGAGAGATAAAATCAAGAGTGAATTTAATGAGATAAAAGAAAGAGATTGTATTTTATCATATCTCTATTTTTTTTTCTCTTTTTGAATTTAAAATAACCTGTTTAGCTAATGGTTAACCTATTATAATATTTTTTAAAAAATTAAAAATTTACATTAATAGAATATTATATACCATTGAGTAAATCGAATAGTACATATTCCTTACACTATTGATGCTGTAAAAAAATTATAGTGTAAAGGACCCTAATGATCAATTCTCTTAAAAATAAAGATAACTCACTTGATTTAACCTTATTAGTAGAAGCAACTGGCAAGAGGCTCAGAGATAGATTCTCTTCACACCAACCTTAGTCTTAGAGAGGGAAGTTCTTTGTTTATTTGTATTAATTTGAACTAATGATTGTTGATCCCATTGGATCTCTCAACAGCAAGCTAATTAGGTAAAATTGTTAGTGTTAACTCACATGTGAAAGACTTTTGGATTTTAGTAACTAACGCGATGAGTGAGACTTGAAGAAATGAGAATTTGATTTATCAATAATGACAAACCAATCCTTACATAATGAGACTTAGGCACTATTTGGTATTGAGGTGCTGCAACTTTTAAACTACAGCTGTTGTAAAAAAAATTATAACTATTAAATAAAAGTTAATAGTATGTAATAAATGTAATTTTTAAACAATAATTTTGGCAAAATTAGTGAAGATATAATAAATTTTTATTATACAAGTATAAAATTAAATCAACTTAGCTTGCAAGTTACAACAACTAATATTCACCAACATTTTAGTGCTATAACTTAAAAGATATAGCTGTCCAACCTCGATTTCAAATAAGGCCTTATAATAGTTTATTAGGACTGAATAATATAAGAAAATAACGTCGTAAATTAGTATTATTTCTTGTTTAAATGAATTAATTTATGGAGCTCTCTTCTCTTGACTTGGGTTAGAGTCTTCCCAATTTTCTAAGGAGTATGAGTGCATGTTTGTAAGGAGTATTCAAATTGTCCATTTTTAAAAATTGAAATCTTTCATTCATGGTTGTGGGTTTAAGTCACGCATGTGGAAGGTGCACAATGGGACTTAATTCGGTAATTCAGAAGGTGACTTGCCACAAATTGTTGAGCATGGAAAAGTACGTAAAGGCATGGAAGAGGTGAGTAGAATTGAATAAAGAGCGAGGACAGTAAGGCGCGCCACTCCAACAATACTTCAATGTCAGAATTATAAATTTTTTCTAAGAAAATTATCAAGAACTAACATAAAAAAAATATCAACCATATAGCACTACTCAATGCTAATAAAACACTTTTAAAATAAAAATACAAGTTTTATCATTTTAATATATCATCACAACAACTTTCCTTCCCCATTGTGTCCTTTCTTCTCTCAAATCTTTTCTCTAACCATTTCACCCAAAAGAGGGAAAAAAACAAAGTGGGGACGGTTCAAATTAGTTTTTCACCCTCACTTCTCAACTTTGGCTTGAATACCACCTAGTAGTAGCAGAGACATAAAATTCATAGTGCTTTCCTTTCTTGTTATTCTTCTTGTTCATTCTCTCTCCATTTTATGGCAATCAAATTAAGGACTCGAAATTATATATACTCACACAATTGCAAACATAGGCTAACACATCTGTGACATGGAAATCAAGCTCCTTTTCCTTAGTACTTTGGTTTTGCTAGTTTGTTGCATTGCTCGAAACAATTTTGACCACTTTCTGCTAGTCCAGACTTGGCCGCATGGCTATTGCGAGCGCATACCACGGAATTGCTCAATAAGGAATTACTTCGTCATACATGGCCTCTGGCCAGTGACTGCTAAGGGAAAAGCTTTTTTAAGTCGCAAACGCAAAAGAGTTAACGTCTCTGACACGGTATGTATTCTTCCTTTTCTTCGTCAGTATTTGGTTAGTGAAACTATGGAAAGAAATTTTGAGAGAAAAAATTTCCACTTTTCTAACTACATTTATTATTATATTGCTGCTGTAGATCGGAAGGGGTAATCTTTTTAAAGATATGCGGCATTACTGGCCAGGTCTCACTAAGACGGATTTAAACCTTTGGAAAGATCAGTGGTTCGCCCACGGTAGCGATTCTCCATTAGTCCCCCTTGATTATTTTCAGAGGACTATCCAACTGAGGAAGCTTGTGGATCTTGTCAAAGCACTGGGAGATGTAGGCATAGTGCCCAGGTATAAGGGATTTACTCATCACAAATCAACTTACAGACAAGGGATAATGAAAATAACCGGTCATAACAATACCATACTAAAGTGCTATTCTTCTAAACGTGGTCATCTATTATCGGAAGTGATGTTATGCGTCGATGCTGACGCAAGAAATTTCATTGATTGCAATCCTGAAGAGTTCCAACAACAAAACTGTGGGCCGGATATTCTTTTCTCGAAAGGAAAAACGATGTGAGTGCTCCTGGAGCATCACGTCATTTTGTCAACACGGTTCTCCAATCCAGTGACAACTCTACACGAGTATAAAAAAATAAAACTTTAAAATCCTTCAAGGATGGTGATATTTTTACTCCACAAATTTTGTAACCCACCATATTTCTAAAACTAATTATATATTAGGATTCTCTTACGATCCGATCTCCTCGAAAAAAAACGCATTAATAAATAAAGAAAATATAGAAATTAAATTATATCTATACACTATCACTTAAAAACACATGGCATAATATCTTTAAGAGCTTATGAGAGCTCAGATCAGGAGCGAATCTTTATCCAATAATTATAAAAAGTTCATATTTCAAATAAAGGAGAATTCCGAAGAATTAATAATTAAATCTATCTTATTTATTTTTTTCGATATCTTAATTTTTTTGTGACTTAAATTTTTTTTTTTTTATGAAGATTGCTTTAGCCTAAATTTAACTTAACTATTTTACCCGGTCCTTGGAAAATCGTTGGAGCGTGAAGATGCATATCTTAGTGAAAACCCTAACCGAAAAGACCATAACTCTTGAAGCTGAGAGCAACAACACCATCGACAATGTCAAAGCTAAGATTCAAGACAAGGAAGGAATTCCCCCGGATCATAAGCATCTCATCTTCATTGAAAAGCAGCTCGAAGATGGTCGTACTTTGGCTGATTACAATATTCAGAAAGAATCCACTCTTCATTTGATGCTGAGGCTTAGGGGAGGTATCATTGAGCCTCCATTGATGGCTTTGGCTCAAAAATACAATCAAGATAAGTTGATTTGCCGCAAGTGTTATGCACGTCTGCATCGTAGGGCTGTAAATTACCGGAAGAAGAAATGTGGCCACAACAATCATTTGAGGCCTAAGAAGAAGATCAAGTCGACTACTTGCCTTAGTCCTGATGTGCGCCTTCGGAAAGACATTCCAGTTATTAGATACATTTGTTTGTTTTTTAAAAGGATTTAGGATTTGAATTAAGCGATCATCTAAGTTGGATTGTAGTCGATTTAGTTCAAGTGCAATTCTGTTAAACTTTTACCGTATGAAATTGGCATATATTTTTTACCAAAAAAATAACTATTTTACCGTTGAAATGTGAAAATACCAATATTTGCTTTAACTTCAACATTCTTTTTATTTTATACGTACAAAATTCATTGTTTCTAAATGGTCAATTCTACTTTATTAGTATGATTATTAACATTTGATTAAACTAACATAATGTGTTAACGAGAAAATACTCATGTAAATTATTAGGCTATCACACTTACGTTATTTATATGTAAATATTGAAAATTATTATAAGTCACAAAATTAAGTATCTAAAGTATTATATACAAGAACACACATTTCTTCAGCAATTGAGTCATTTTATGTCATAAACAAAATAATTAAATAGAAATTACATTAAAGCAATTTTATAATTAAAAAATCTAGGGAGAAAATATAACAATGATTTAATTGATTAATTATACAAATATTTTTGTTGATTTGTATTTATAGAAGTAATATGAATTTATTGTGAATATTTTTTAGAAGTGGGGTGGTTTTATGCAAATAATGGGGTGGAAATATCCCCACCCATTCTTTAATTGAAAAAAAATGTTATCCTATATTACAATATCCTCCTTTATTTGTTGAACAAATCAAGATCTATTTCATTTTGTGATGCCGTGATTAAGGTTATGGCATCAATACCGCAATTAAATATAAATTATGTAAATAAAACATAAAAAATTTAAATCAACATTAGTTGTAAAATAAAATATAAATTTTAGAAATAGAACATAAGAATTTTAAATGGAAGGTAAAGCAAGTAATTTAATATTAAACTAGTAAATTGTTGTATTCATGGTAAACAAAATAAAAAATTATAAAAATAATATAAAATTAGTAAATCAATATTAAGTGAAAAATAAAACATAAACTTTGAAAATGGAATATAAAACTTATAAATAGAAAGTAAAATGAGTAAATTAATGTACTACTAGTAAGCAAAATAAAAACTTGCAAATACAACATAAAACTACTAAGTCAACATTAACTGTAAAATAAAATAAAAATTTTAAAAGTAGAACATAAGACTTGTAAATGGAAGGTAAAACAAGTAAATTACTACAAAATTGATAAATTGATGTATTACAACTAAATAAAAGAAAATTTACAAACATAGCATAATACTCGTAAATGAACATTAAGTGTAAGATAAAACATAAATTTTGAAAATAAATCATAAGACTTGTAAATAGAAGATAAAATAAGTAAATTATTATAAAACTAGTAAATTGATATATTACTAGTAAATAAAACAAAAATTCGCAAATGTAACATAAAACTAGTAAATCAACATTGGGTGCAAAATAAAACATATCTTTTAGCAATGGAACATAAGACTTGTAAATAGAAGGTAAAACAAGTAAATTAATATAAAATTATAAATTGATCTATTATTGGTAAATAAGACAAAAACTTGCTAATATAACATAAATTTGGAAATAAGCATTAACTGTAAAATAAAACATAAAATTTGAAAATGGAACATAAGCCTTGTAAACGGAAAGTAAAATAAGTAAATTACTATAAAACTAGTAAATTTATATATTATTAGTAAATAAAATGAAAACGTGCACATATAATATATATAAAACTAATAAATCAACATTAAGTGCGAAATAAAAGGTAATTTTATAGATTATGCCTAAAACTTTTGAGTAGAATGTAAAATAAGTAAATTAATATAACAAATACTAAAAAAAATTACAAATGTAAAATAAAACTCATTATAATGTTGGTTACCTTATATATTTATTGATTTTTTATTTAAATTGAATAATGCTAGTTTTGCATTTATGTAATACCTATGATGTTTTATTAAGAATGAAACTTATTTTCAAAATCAGATTTTGGAAAACTATTATTTTAATATTTTTCAAAGTTATTGTCAGATGAGGTTATTTTGCATCTTTTTACACTTCCTCAACAACAACCCCAAATGGTGTCTAAATACAATTAAGGAGTTTAAAACTACACAAAATATAAATAAGACTCAAAATTAGATCTAGTTTTATTGATATATCATATTTGTGTCTTGTAATATAAAAATTTCTTCGGATTTTGTTTGGCTTGATCCACATCAAGATAAATAATTGCATTTAATTAACTTGTGTAATAATTAAATATTATTATAGAAAATGAGAAAAAAGTATATAATGTCTAAAATAAATATAGAATTCATGGTTAAACCAATTGAATAAAATTAATTCCACTCGTTTTCAATACAATTTTTTTTGTTTAATTGATAACTTTTTTTTCTTTATTTAATTAAAGTAAATGAATAAGGTATTTTACACTAAAATTATGTAGAAATTATGTTAATTTTTAAATAATTAATAATTTTGTATGAATTTATTTGTTTTATCTTTCATTT
Organism: Citrus cavaleriei; assembly: GCA_030448925.1. NCBI lineage: Eukaryota > Viridiplantae > Streptophyta > Magnoliopsida > Sapindales > Rutaceae > Citrus > Citrus cavaleriei. Next base: position 59,937 of record JAUJEN010000088.1, read on the forward strand.
ACCATTCTTATATATAATATATTAATTTTATATGTAATTTATAAAATTCATGTCTATCACGGCATTGATGCCATAATTTTAATTACAACATTATTGAATTGTCCTTAAAGAATATGGTTAGAAAATATTATTTTTGTCAACGTCTTGATTTATTGAATAAATCTTGTCTTTTAAAGTTCTTGTGGAATGTTGTGAAAAAGTATTCTCTGTTCAAGATTACTCAAAGCTGGATATTCTTTATGATTGGCTTCAAAACTGTCCTTCCAAGTTCCAACCTTCCACAATGGTGTTCACTGGATAATTGGTGATGGTCTTCAGATTAATTTTTGGTTTGACCGGTGATTAGACCAGCAAACTTTGTCCCAGTGGCTTTGTCTCGCACTGTTTCTGAAGTTATTAATCACGGCTCCTGGGTTATTTTGTCAGCTTTTGATGATTTATTTCCTCATTTACAACTATTATTCCTCCAAAAATTGAGGCAGGAGACACGTTGATTTGACGAGAGTAGGGATGGTAACATATCTTTACAGGATTGCTACAACTGCTTTTGACCCCACCATTCTACGACTCCTTGGTTCTCTCATCTTTGGAAGAATTTCATCCCGCCTAAATATGCTTTGCTTTTGTAGTCGCTTATCCAGAACAGGCTACCTACCGGTGGCAATTTGAGATTGAGAGGAATTACGTTAGTTTCATGTTGCAGCCTTTGTGACAGCCTTTCTTACCTTCAGGACGTTAATCATGTGTTTCTTAATTGCTCATTTGTAAATTCTATTTCCATTGACTGGCCACTCAATTTTTCCCGGATTTGTCAATTTCGGTAGAGATAAGACATTACACCCAATTCTTATTGTATATATTAAAAAGGATTGCTTAGCATGTCTACAATATTTTTCAAAGTTTTGCCCGGATTTGTCAATTTCGGTAGAGATAGGAAGGGATCTTTTGCTCCAACTTGGAGTTCCTAGTTCACTTGTTAAAGCTCCCAAATCTATTATTTGACTTGGACGCCACCTCTTCATGGCTGGATCAAAGCTAATTCACATGGCCTCTCTAAGGGCAATCCGAGCTTAGTTGCTTGTGGTGCAGTTTTTAGAGATTCTTCTGAAAGCCTAACTAAGCAAGCTAAGAGGGAAGTGAATTGGGTTTTAAAAGTTACTAAACAACAAACTTAAAAACCAATATCAATTTGTACTAAAACAAGCTACTAAAAATAAATATAACAATGAATGAATTCAAAGCGATAAGGGAAAGAAAATCAAACACAAGATTTTTACTTGGTTCAGCAAAATCCACCTATGTCCGTACCTCCAAGCTAACCGCGCTTGGGAGTTCCATTATCCAAGCCCTACAACCCAAGGCTTCAAGATGCTTATAATTGACTTCCGAGATGTTAATAAACATTTACAATTTTGAAATCTCAAATCATTTTTCCTAGGTGTGTCCCACACTTACAATCACTCAATTTTTTATATTGAAATGAAGATTACAAAGATTGCACTCTCATAAATGTATGTTTATAAATGATAGCTCAAATATGAATCAATGAATGTGTGTAAGCAAATAAAAGCTCAAGACTCTTTTAAACTCTGGTATGGATTCCAAAAATTCTAATTTCAAATGAGTTTTCCTTGGCAGTTTATAAATTGATCAATAAAATTAGTGGTTATTGACTTTCTTGTCATAATCAGTTTATTGCCTCATATGAAGCGGATCACCACTTACCTATGTGGCAACCTACCATTGTGACTAATTTTGAAAATCTTGCGCAACTGGTTTGCTGCTTGGAAATTATCTGTTTATCATTTAATTCCAGAGACTCCTCTGTTTAAAGTCAGCTTGTCGCTTATAAGGAAATGGTTGACTATTAGCATACCAGAAACTCATCTCAACTCAATCAATTACTCCTCTTCAAGTTTGGCAGTACACCACTTGATTCTAAGCATTTCCCAAATGTATCGGTTAACTGCTTGAGTACCAGAAAGTATAGAGTCTAAAAAAACTTTACAAAATTTAAAATGCGCTCATTATTCAACTTAAACACAATATTTGTTAAAATCTTTCAAACCATTTAAAGAACTCATTTCTTGAGATTATATATCCTCATGAATGAACTTTTCTTGAAAAATATAATGAAATAATTTGAGCTTTTAAGCGCTTAATGCATTCATTTAATTATATGAACTTTACAAGAGATAAAAAAAACAAGATAATTCACCTAACCTTAATATTCTTGAAGGTTGTCCTTGTCTAGATGAGCTTGAGCTTGTACTCAACTGAATAATATTTTGTGAAGACATGTATTTTGTTTTTGGGACTAAAATGAAACAGAAGGAGAGTCTTTAGGCCATTGCACAAATTAACTTATGTATACAATCATTTTTGTAAATTTCTACTAATGTGTCTATTATTCATTAAAGGTTGTTAGATGGATTCTAGAAAATTTCCAAAATTATTATGCTTTTGCATAGCCCCTAATATGTGAACCTTTTCTCTCTTGTTTCTTAACCAAATTTTGTGTTTTCTATTTCATGTAAAGCTTGTAATCTCCTTTGTCATGTGTGATTTGTCTATAATCAATTTGGTTGATAAAAGCCTACTAAATTTTTCTTTCAAATAATGAAGATCATTCTTTGTTATTGAGCTCTGATTATTTGTTCTTACTCTGTCTCTCTTTAATTCTGATATAAGTTTAATCTTAACTGATTAAAGCTCGAAAGATTAACTGAGTTCTTGATTGATTAATCATTAATTACAACAAGTAGTATTAGAACTTGGTGGCTCTCGATTATGTCTCTTCTAAACTTAAAATAGAGAAACTCACCATTAGTGGTGATTTCTCTATTTGGAAGATGAAGATTAGGGCTCTATTATGCATCAGGGCCTTGGATTTGCCCTGGAAGAGAAAGATCATAATGGAGCAGGAAGCTTCAGACCTGATAAAAAAAAGAAACAAATCCTGGATAGAGCTCAGAGTACCGTGATTTTAAGTCTTAACGACTCAATCTTGAGGGAAATCTTTAAAGAAAAGATAATCGTACGGATATGGAATAAAGAGGAGGCCGTTTATATGAAAAAATCCTTGGCTTATAGGTTGTTCTTAAAGAAAAGGTTGTATACTTTTTTAATGAAGGAAGGGATGCCTATTCAAGTACACATTGACACCTTCAACAAGATCATTCTTGAACTTATAAGGGTTGAAAATGTGAAGATTAGAGATGAAGTCAAAGCATTTTTCTTGCAAAGTTCATTGTCACAATCATTTTTCTTGCAAAGTTCATTTGTGGATACAATGTTATATGGCAGAACAATTCTGATTTTGGAAGATGTCAAGGCTTCATTGAGCTCAAAGGAGATTCTAACGAATAATGGCATGAAGTAAGTAATAGTAAAGCATTGATTGCCAGAATTAGAAAGAAGAAGGAACAGAAGAACATGAATCAAGAAAAGAGCCAGGAGAATACAAAAAAGGAAAAAAGAAAAGAAAGGCCTTTTATTGTAGAAAATAAGGGCATTACATCAGAGAAAATGCAGAGAAAAAGAAAAAGCAAAGTCAAGAAAGGTTAGCAAATGTACTTGTAGCTTTGAATACTCCTTTGATGATGGCTATCATAATGCTGATCTGTTAATAGCCTCAAAAGGCAACTCAAAAGAGTAGTGGGTATTAGACTTAGGTTGTTCTTTCAACATATGCCCCAATAGGTCACTCTTTCATGAATATAAGTCTATTGATGGAGGTAGGGTTCTTATAGGAAATAACAGTAGGTGTAAAATTGTTGGAATAGCGTCTGTCAAGGTTAAAATGCTTGATGGCATCATTAAGACCTCACACATGGTTAGACATGCTCTTATATTAAAGAGAAATCCAATCTCTTTAGGCATGTTGAATAGCTCTGGATATTTATTTAAATCAAGTAGTGGTGGCATAAGAGTGACCAAGGGGGTTATGTTGAGAGAAAATGTGAAAAGAAGAATGAGTTATATGTGTTGATTGGTTCTTGTATTCCTATAAGTGTTGTAATGTCAGCAGAATTTGATGTAGATAAAACAAAGCTATGGCACAATAGACTTGGCCATACGAGTATAAAAGGGTTGTAAGAACTTGACAGCCATTGATTGTTATGTGGAGACAAGCTTGGCCTATGAGAATTGTGTCTTTGGTAAGGCACATAGAGCTAAGTTTCCAAAAGGAGAGCATAAATCTAGGTGTTTATTAGAATATGTTCATTCTAAGCTTTGGGGGTCAGCTTATGTGCTACCCTTATCAGAGGGTAGATACTTTATGACCTTGATTGATGATATGCAAGGAAAGTGTGGCTTTATGTTCTGAAATCAAAGGATCAAGCTTTAGAGAAGTTTTAAGGCTTGGAAAACATTGGTGGAAAATCAAAGTAAAAAATGGCCAAGAATTTTGCAATAAGAAGTATAAAGACTTTTACTAAAAGCAAGGAATATTATAGCATAAAATAGTCAAATTTACCCCCCAATAGAATTGGTTGAAAGGATGAATAAGACACTTGTTGATAAAACCAGATGCATGTTGATCAACTCCAAGCTTCTAAGGAGTTTTTGGGCAGAAGCTGTACGTATACCTTGTTATTTAGTCAACAGATGTCCTTCATCAACCACTGGTTGTAAAACATTAGAGGAAAAGTGGTCAGGAAGGCCTGGAAAATATGATAATTTTAAAATCTTTGGATGTCTTGCTTATGCACACATAAATCGAGGCAAAATTAAACCTAGAACTTTGAAAAGAGTTTTTGTTGGCTATCCTGATGGAATTAAGGATATAAAATCTGGTATGGACAGCCTAGGAAATGCATTATCAATAGAGATGTTGTTTTCAATGAAGAAGCTATGATGGCTCAGAAGGAAGTAATTGAAATTTATTTGCACATCAAGATGGTGAGTAAGCGATGAAACCAAAGCTTAAAGAGGAGTTTCTTGAAGTTAAAGATGAAATGATAAAGTGATGCTAAAGCTAGAGTATATGATTAAATAGACAAATCAAGTCAAGTACAAAATACACAACAATCTGAATTGCATGGTTATCAATTAGCCAGAGACAAAGCCAGAAGATAAACCAAAGCACCAGCCGGGTTTGGTTATACTAATCTAATTACTTATGCTGATGATATGGTAATTGAAGAGCCTGGTAGCTATTCTGAAGCTATTGAAAGTGAAAATTGTGACAAATGTGATTGAAGCAATATACGAAATAGACTCTTTACACAAAAAATCAAACCTGGACTCTTATTCCAACTGATATGAAGTTGGTTAGTTGTAAGAAGAATGATGGTATCCTTGAGTTGAACCTTCAAAGTATAAAGTAAGGCTTGTCAAGAGGGTTTACACAAAGAGAGGTGTAGATTTCAATAAAATCTTCTCCCTATCATAAAGATAGTTAAATTAGAATTCTCTTGATTGCATTGCTTGATATGGAGCTTAAGCATGGATGTCAAAATTGCTTTCCTTAATGGAAAAATTAAAGAACAAATAATGATGACTTAGCCTAAAAGTTTTACAGACAAGAAAAAAGATTATGTATGTCAATAAGTCATTGTATGGTTCAAACAATTCAAAGGCAATGGTATAGAAGATTTAATGCCTTTATGATTTCAAATGGTTATCACAAAAGCTGATATGACAGCTGTGCTATTATAGAGTTAGTTCAAATCAAGGTGGAGTTATGTGCTTGCCTTTATATATAGATGATATGCTTATTGCAGCAAACATAAACTTCGATTAACAAACTCGAGCAACCTGAATGATGAGTTTGAAATAAAAGACTTTAAAAAAAGATTCTTGGATAGATCATAAGGAATGAGCTATTGGTGTTCCGCTTTTTAAGCTTAGAAGATGTCAAAAGGTTCTCGAAAGTTTTGATATACAAAATAGAAACCTATTCTAACCCTTCGGGACATTCAAGTTGTTTGTGTCATCGACTAAATCACAAGTTCAAGATAGAAGAAATACCATATGCACAGACTGTTGGGAGCCTTATGTATGCAATAGTTTGCATTAGGCCTAATATAGCCTATGCATTAAGTATTGTCAGCAGGTTTTTAAGTTGTCGTAGTAAGATCCACTAGAGTGCTATCAAGTGGATATTGAGATATCTTTGGAGAGATGAATATTTAGGTTTCCCAACCAGATCATTTGATTAGTAGAAAAGTATTTTAATTACGAGATAGTGTTGAGAAGATTTTGATGGCCTACAAATTTGAGAAATGAATTGGGCATCTCAAAATAAGATAGATGAGGTAAATTATTGTTTAATCCTAAGCTAGGTTACACCCCTAGCCATTTCCTTAAAGGATGTGTGACTCTATATTTGGAGTGTTTTAGGCTGAGCGTATGTTATGTAACCCCTTCAACCCTATTTTGTTAAAGTGTTGGGTACAACCCTATTTTGTTAAAGTGTTAGGCGGTATGCATTTGGCTCCTAGCCAACTTAATCCAAATGAATGGAGGCGATGTTAACTGAGTGAACCCATTGTCGATGAGGTAAAGAATTTATATTAACTGAGGAATAGTCCATAGGACGCCTTTATGTCAAGGTGCAATAAGAAATAGCCTATTACAAATATTCCAACCTCATGTGGCAGTTGGAAAAGTAAATTTTTCTTTTTGGGGGAACCTAGGTAAGATGGCTCCTGCACGTGGTGAAAATGTCCACATTCCTTCTCATTTTTGTACCCTAGGTTGCCTACTACTTTAAGCATCTTAGATTTATGATTACTGAATTACTTCATTCCCATAATTTTCTTTGACTTTTCAGATTCCTGAAGCCTAGTTTACAATATCGAAGAGAGGCTATTACTATGTGTTTAGACTGTCTTAGTCAACGCTTGCTCATGTAAAGGTCTCTTAATGACCACCAGTCTCGTCGAATCCCAATTGGTAGAAGAGCCAGCTGATATGGACAAAAGAATTCTTTGTGTTATATCCAATAAGCATGCTCACACTAAAGGGATTCGAGCAGTGCTCCTACTCCTCCCAAGAAATCTCATGTTACTCAAATCAGCCCTCCTCTACCAGCTCACCTGCCCTCTCTCTAGGTGGATGGCAGAAGCACAAGTGAAAGAACAAGTCAAAAGAGTCCTAAAAATCCTCCTCGAGTGACTGATCTACCCAACCCCTAGAGTATTAGGAGCGAACAAATTTTTTGGCCCCTTCTCAGAAAGAGTATGTAAAGCTACTGCAACTCAATTATGTTGAGGGCCTTAAGGACCAAACCTTATATGAGCTAGTGAACATTCTTCAAGATGGCACATTCTTACTTTCAACCACAACCACTTATTATAAAGTTAGGGCCACTCGGTATGATAGAAAGAACTAGGCAGAAATCCAAACCTTAAAAACAAGATTGAAAAGGTGGAGCTTGTAGAGGAGAGATCAGTTAAGCTTTTTCAAGAGGTTATGGGCCACGAACAGAAATTTTCTATCACTGTTTCCAAGGCTATCCAGCTCGAAAGAACTATCTAAGATGAAAAGAGAACTTATTTCTTCTAGAAACGAGCTTGACAACAAGAAATCTACTTACGAGAAGCAGCTAAAGTCCTCAAAGTCACAGATTTCCAAACTCAAGGACACGTTCAACAACTTGGAAAAGCGAGCTGATAAGGAGTACAACTTTGGGCTAGCCTTCACAATCATCATGTCTCGTCTAAAAAGGAACATGCAAAGTTATACATGAGCAAATTGGAATATAGTGTGAACAAGTACATAGAAGAGTAGGATAAAAAAACTGGAGGCCAAGATGAACCTCTTAAACGCACTAAAGTGACCACTTCTCTGCTGTTGTTGATGACCACTCTTCTATCGAGCAAGTAAATCCTCTTTCCTAGGATCCATGTGTAATATTTTTGTATAAGACTATGAACTTTTCACTAGTCCATGTATTTTCAGCATTAATAAAGCTTGTTCTTTAGTTACTTTATGTTCCACGATTGTTGATTTATCGACACTATGAGCAAGTTTGCATGAATTTTGGCATAGTTGTATCTGGAGGAGACCCGGAGACTTTAAACTTTATATTGGTCTTCGAATTCAAGCGCAACCTCTTGCTTGCTTGCCTGCCTTTGCTTAGCTAAACAGGATCAACCAAATTTTGACCCTAATTTCACCTTGAGCAAGTTTTGAGACTTACACTCTTTGCCTTAAAATATTTCACTGAAATGATTGCCTGCTTGGCTTTATCTAGTCGAGCAGGTTCTGGCAAACTTTGACTTTCTCGTAGCCTCGAGTAAGGCTTTAAGACTTGAAGCTTTTTTTTTTTTATTAAAAGGGGCTCTTTAAGACGAGCTAGATAGGAACAAGGCGGGGTTGACAAACCCCAAACATATCTTGGGTTAGAGAATAAATGTAAATCATGCGGTACTAAGTAAGCCATATTTGCCATGAAATCTGCAGCTGAGTTTGCCTCACGGTAGATATGCGAGATAGAAATCTGCCAATTCCTGCTTAAGAAATCACGAATTACCACCACTAAAGCATAGAAAACATTACCCACCACGAAATCATCCCACGCTTTTCCTTATAGCACTGCATCCTTGCTTGTCGTGAGGAAGACGGCAAATTGCATGGGTCCATTCCATACTTGGAACAAAGAACCCTCACCCACAACGTATCCGAGTTGGAAATAATGCCCCAACTAATCTTCATTAACAGGGCATGATTCATCACCCCCAAATTTTTAAAACCTGCCACGTTTTTTTTGTCCCACCACCATGCACATCTTATGACTCTTCGACTTCCCATCCAAAATAAATCTACGGCAGTACTTATCGATTCTATGGCGCACCGATGAAGGAAACATGGTCGTTTGCATTGCATAAATCGGCATGGCTTGAATCACCAATTGCGCCAAAGTAATACGACCAGCAAAGGATAAGTGAGCCGCATTCCAGCCACTGAGCCTCATGTCTACCTTGTCCAAAATAGATTGGTACGTGGCTTTATTCACCCTCGAATGAAGTAACGGCATTCCAAGGTAGTTTCCCAGGTCATGAGTAATCGAAACCCTCAAGGCAGCACCAATGAGCTTTCCCTCTCTTGAAGCAACATTCTTCGAAAAGAAAATTGTAGTTTTCACTTTATTAACCTTTGCTTCAGAACTTCGACAGTAATTTTCTAAGACCGCATCAATAATATGAGCTTGATCTATTGAAGCTTCTGCAAATAAGAGCAAATCATTAGCAAAAAAAAGGTGGGTAAGGGGAGTGCCATGTTTAACCAACCGAATTGGCTTCCAGCTTCCATCCACCACAGCTTGGGTTATTCCATGGCTCAAACTCTCGATACAGAGCACAAAGATATACGGAGATAGAGGGTCACCCTGCCGAATTCCTCTTCCCGGATAAAACTCCTCAGTTACCTCACCATTCCACAGGATGTTCATGCTGGCTGAGGTAACACATTCCATGATGAGCCGAGATAAGTGAATCGGGAGCCCCGTCTGTTGAAGTGTTTCAAAAATAAAAGACCAGTTCAGCCGGTCATATGCCTTCTGGAGATCCACCTTAATAGCCATGAGCCCTCTTTTACCAGTTTTCTTGGGCATGGAATGAACCACTTCCTGAGCAATAACAATGTTATCCACAATGTGCCGTCCGGGAACAAAACTTGTCTGTTGAGGCCCGATCAGCTCAGGTAATAAAGCTTGTAGACGATTAGCAATAATTTTAGTCACTGTCTTATAGGCAACAGTGCATAAGCTTATAGGCCGAAACATCTTTAAACTGGTAGGATAATCCACCTTCGGAATCAAAACCAACAGAGTTTTGTTTACGTTTTGAGGGATTTGACCAGTATTAAAAATGTCAATGATAAAAGTACAGAAAGAGGGTCCAATAGTGTGCCACTGGGATTGATAAAAGATAGCCTACAGTCCATCAATACCCGGTGCTTTAAGGGGTTTCATGCTAAAAATAGCTCTTTTAATTTCTTCCTCCACAACCGGATCATTAACACAATCAAGATAATTAGCATTCACGGCTGGAAAAAAATTCGGAACAGAGTATGTTTGATAAGAATGAGCTTCACTTTTGAATAAAGAGGAGAAATACTCAACTGCATGGCTACGAATATCTTTCTCATTGTAGATCTAGTCCCCCATACTATCCTTAATGGCCTCAATTCGATTTCTTCTGCGACGAGCAATAGTTTTTTGGTGAAAGAAGATAGTATTTCTATCCCTGTGTAGGATCCAGTCTTTCCTAGATTTCTGCCACCAAAAAATCTCCTCCTGAGCCATCACCATCTCCAATTCACTTCGTAAGTGAGCCTGTAACCGAATCTACCATCAGCCAATCATTGTTACACACAACTCGCTGCCACGAGACCAAGTGTTAGAGTGCAATTTATGCACTAGTTTTGCATTGTTTACTTCCCTTAATAACGATGTTTTGCACTTAATAATAGGGATTTACTTGTGATTTACTTTTATAGGTGCAATTCTATTGATTGGTGATAAAATTGAGCTACAAGATGATGTTTCAGGATGATTGTTCTCTTGGAGAAATTATGAGCGGCAGAAGAACTTTGTTGATAAGGCGCGGTCAACTACTACGCTTTTTAGTTTAACGTGTTTTGTATTTTTGGTTATTTTGTAATTACGAATTTAATATTTCAGATATTAGTATTTTATTTTAAATAGAACTCTAAAAGAGAGAGAGTATTTAAGGAGGAATCTATTGTGAAAAGGGGATTGAGAAAAGAAAGAAACCCCAGATCTAAACTTTTCTTTTCTCTGAAGAACTAAACCTATTTTTCTCAAGGTTAACGGTTTGATTCATCACTACCGTGAGATCTTTCTTACGCTTTAATTGTTTTATTACTTTTTGAGTATTTGTTTATTCTCCAATTAGTTTCATGATTATGTTTGTTAATTAGGTAATTGGCCACTATTTAATTATCAACTTAATCTATTGTCAATTAAAGGATTCATCGTATGAAGATTTTAATGTTTGTGACAAATAACATAGCAGAGAGTTGTGTTGTGAAAATAAACAATCTAATTTAAATGAATCATCATATGTGTTGATTAGGATTTGGGTCTCTCTGGTTTTTCAGTCAATCGATTAAATCCTATGATCGTATTCAGGTTGTCTATTTGATTAGGAAATAACCAACGGTCGCACTTTTATCGGCTTAAGGAGAGATTGGCTATTGTAGGTCTCAATAGCTATAACCGGTCTATTCAAAAGTAATAATAATCTATATTCAATCAATGATCGAGTTGAATCGTTAATTCCTTCAACCGTAGCTTTCTCCAATTTGAATTACAACTTTAATTTGCATTCTCGATTTTAATTTGATTTTATTATTGTCAACAATTTCCCATTTTACGCTTTTACGCTCCAAAAGGATTTAAATAATTACCGATCTGTGGACACGACCGCTTTCAATCACTATACACAATTTATCGAGAGTAGGAATTTATTTTGGTTGGCGATAACCATCAAATTTCGATTGATGTCATTTATTTAATCCTTTTTACTTTTTACTTGGTGTATTGTTCGCTCGCAGTACACTTTCGTTCGATCCCGAAATTGAGAAAAACTCGCCAAATTGACGAAGCGAGCTAAGCAACGATCCTCGCTTTTGCTTTCAAATGACATGGTTCGATTTAGTTGAATCATCTAGATTCGTAAGTGATGGATAGACCAAGAAAGAACTCTTAGAGAGTTAAAAACTAGAATCAACAACCACTCTGCATTCAATATGTAGACTTGGAGGTAAATTTTGAATTAAAGTCTGGTCTTATTCATTTATTACCCAAGTTTCATGGTTTTGCAGGTGAAGATCCTCATAAACATCTCAAGGAGTTTCATGTCATCTGTTCAAGTATAAGACCATAAGGAGCGATCAAGAGCGATTAAGGCTTTTTCCTTTCTTTTGGGCTAGCTAAAGACCGGTTGTACTACTTGCCTCGGATCGATTACAACGGAATGGTTTGAAGGCCTCGAGAAGTACTTTCCGCTTCAAGAGTCGCCAACATCGTAAAAGATATTTGGATCGCATAATTTCCGGGAGACTTTGTAGTATTGGGAGCGATTCAAACAATTGTGTCCTCAAAGATCGATTTCGATCAACTTTATTCAATATTTTTACGAAGGACTATCATTGATGGATACGAGTATGATAGATGCAGGTGTGTTGAACAAGACCCCTACTCAAGCAAGGAGTTGATCTCAAATATGGAATGCACAATAATTTGGCAAGAAAAGATGCCACTTCAAGGAAGGTGAATGAGGTAAATATTTCTTCAAACAACGTTAGATAAACTTACTTTTCTTGTGGAAAAGTTTGTTGTAATGCAATGTGAAGACTTGTGGCATTTGTTACAATACGGGTCATTCAACTGATATGTGTCCTACGCTCAAGAAGAACTCGCTCAACAAGCCAATGCAGAGGATTTCCATGCCTCGAGGAGGTATGATCCTTATGCACAAACATACAATCCGGATGGAAGGATCATTCCAACTTCATGGAGTTAGCCGTCAGATTCCCACAACAAGATCCACCAAGACAACCAAAGACTCCAAACTCCAAGTCGTATATCTCAAGAAATTGTTAAATCACTATGACTAACACTCAACAATTTCAAAGAACTACAAAGAACCATTCAAAACTTAGAGAACCAAATAAGTCAATTACGAGTCTCAAGTATTGGGAGATTGCCTTCACAACTGAGGTGAATCCAAAGCAAAACGTTAGTTCCATCCTGGGAAGGAGCAAAGAGCCTAGTAAGAAAGTGACAAAGCATGTAGAAGATGAGCTTGAAAAGAATTGATGCCTAAATCTCAAGACAAGAACCCACCGAGCAAAACCCCACCTATTGTGATACCTCCTCCGCTTCCAAGCCGGTTTGCAAAATCCAAGAGAACAAGAGAAAGACATCCTTGAGACTTTTCGCAAAGTCGAGGTAAATATTCCTTTATTATATGCTATAAAACAAATACCTCGATATGCTAAAGTCCTTATGAACCGGCACCTCCAAGAGAAAATTAAGAGGAGATGAAAAGTTCACATGGGAGAATGTTTCAGCTTCTCAAAAGAAACTACCTCCTAAGTGCAAGGATCCGTATGTTTACTATCCCTTGTAAAATTGGTAAGAGTTAAAAGGCTATGTTAGATCTAGAGCTTCTATTAATGTCATGCCGTTCCATTTATTTATCTTCGAACGTTGGTCCATTAAAAGAAATGATAATTCAACTAGACAGTCTAATGCATATCTTGACGGGTATTAAGATGTCTTAAGACAAGTTAACGAGTTGGTTTTTCCTGATTTTACGTACTTGATACGAAGAGGATAACTCTCTAATTTTGTCCCAATTTTGCTAGGAAGACCTTTTCAAGACTAAAATGGATGTACATAAAGTGGACTCTCACTATGGAGTTTGATGGAGAGGTTATGTAATTCAATACGAATGATGCCATGAAATATCCTAGTGAACATTCATTATTCTCTGGGATGTTATTAACCCTATAGTGCAGGAAGTTTTTACAAGAAAAGACGAAGACATTTCATGATAGAATGATTTTGAGAAAGGAGTTCTCTGGTCAAAAAGTTCTTCTTTTCATTCTAAGCTTAAACTTTTTCCGGTAAATTACGCTTTTTGGACCTTTATTGTTACTAATGTTTTTCCTCACGGTGCATTGAGATTCAGAGTCCGACCTCCGACAAAGTTTTTAAGGTTAATGGTCATCGCTAAAACCCTTTTAAGGTTTTTGGTGAATATCATGGAGGACGTGGCTCAAGAGTCCCAATTATGAGATTGATGCATAAATGTGTCTAGTCAAAGACATAAAACAAAGGCGCTTTTTGGGAGGCAACCCAAATGATTTATTTATTTCGGTTTTTGTTGAATCTTCTTTTAATTTTGATTCAGATTTTTTTTTAAAATAATGTGTTTGCTTAGTTTGGTCAGAAGAAAATTTTTTATAAGGCGTGACCACATCTTAACTAATAAGTACTTCTGTGATTTTTAAAGCAAAATGGTTTAAAGGCGTGCCCACGTGCTTATTAGAAAAGTACTTCTGAAATTTTTAGTGCCTCAAGTGATTCATCACTAAAAAAAAGAATTTTTTTTTTAAAAATTTATTTATTTATTTTTTTTCTATTTATTTATTTAAAAAAACGAAAAAAAAGATATTTTCTTTTGTTCTTTCTTTTATATATTTATTTATTTATTTATAAAAAAAATTTACTGTTCACAAAATCCCTAATTTTTCAGAACTTGTTTTCTCCAACCGCTAAAGACACCAAAGAAGAAACCACCAAAAACGCATCCACGCAGAAGCACCAAAGATCGAGCACCATCCTTGTCTCGCAAATAAGGTAACGAAGTCCCACCAACGCAACGCAGCAGAATCGTAAAATCAGAAGAACTGCGGCGAATACATCACGCCAAGACGCACTAACGCAACCAACAAGAATGCAGAATAAAACCGCCTCGCAATACACGCAAAGAAGACTGCAACGCAAGCAACGCAAAGAACGCACCACGCTTTATTCCAAAAATCAAACTGTGGAGTGCAATTATTGTAACAATGCAAGAGGAAAACATCTACTTCCAAGTCATCGAAAAAGACACTCGTCAAAAAAATCTAAGATCGCTGGTTCCCATGGAACACAATTTCAGATTCACGCCAAGCCGTGAGACAAAAGATCATGGAAAAGGCATGAGTTTTTTGCCACTGGAATCCAATCTCGAGGGTGCCTCGATTCGCGATTCAACAAGAGAAAGAGAGGTACAAAGATATTTCCACGCCAAAATACTTCCAAATAAGTATATTCATTAACTCTTGAAAAATTGAATGTTAAGGATAATTTTGATTCTTTGATAGATAAGATTGGGCGTAAGTTTATCGATGTTGATTGTTCGGGTTTTGTTGAGTTGATTAGGAGTTTTATGCTACTTTTCAATTTAAAATGCAATGATTTTACTTTGCATACCGGATGTCATAAAGTTTAGGTTAACGGGACTAAATTTTTCACACTCTATCGCATTTTAACCTAGCTTTAGGATTCATCGATGATGATTATTCTTCTAATGATGCATATTTAGGGAACAACTTGTGACTT
Source organism: Citrus cavaleriei (assembly GCA_030448925.1). NCBI lineage: Eukaryota > Viridiplantae > Streptophyta > Magnoliopsida > Sapindales > Rutaceae > Citrus > Citrus cavaleriei. Next base: position 75,031 of record JAUJEN010000088.1, read on the forward strand.
TAGAAAAATTTTGAGCCTTATGGTCTTTGGCGAATTTATCTATCGATCACAATGCCTGAGTAAATCAAAGAGGTTCTTTCTTGATCCTATTTTGAAACGTGTGCATCGATTCTTAGCATATAATTTCAGGCAAAAGAGATCACTCGAGTTTTCTAAAACTGAATTTTATTTTATCCGTGCATGTTAAATGACGTGAGGTCAATTTAGGTTTTTGGTTAGCGGATCAATTTCAAAGTGTGCTTAAACGGTATAGGACTTTATTTCTTGGTCCATACATTACTCTGTTAGCTATAAACCTATGTGTGCTTGATCCTGACAATAATGATTTGCATCCTGCTTGCAAAAAGGAATTTTTGGATATGTCTGTGTTTGAAAGAGCAGGTGTGGTCGAATTCAAGGAGGGGAGATTTTAGTTTACTGAACCAGGACCCACTCAACCTCCAAAGAAGCTTTATGCTATGTGCTACCTCTGATGACGAGTTTGACGACGACACTGCTGCCCCGCCAACTATTCCTTCTACATCCGCACCACCTTTGAGCATTCAGTTAGAGAAAATGGAGCACAAGCTGAACAAGATGGAGCATAATTTGGCTGCATACTTCGAGAGTGTGGGATTTATCCCACCATTTCCGCCAAGCCCATAGACGTTATGAGGATCAAAGCTCACAATTCAGGAAATTTTTTTTTGCCTTTAATCTTTTATCCTTACGCTTTAATTTTTATGTGAGCTTTGATTATCTTACATTGGGGACAATGTAAGTTCTTGGTGTGGGGGAGGGATTTTTGCATTATTAATGTCTGGAATTATTATTTTCACTCTACTCATCCTTAAATGATTTTGAAGTTAGTATGCTTCATATATTATTAATTTTCTTTTCTTTTCTCTCTCACTACTTTTTTCCCATCTATCTCAAATTATTTACATCTATTTTTATTCTATCATACTCTTTCATCACTCACATTTTATCTTTCACTTTTCATATTACTACATACATCTTTCTCACTTCTAATCATTTTTACCTTTCCTTTTATATATCACTCATACCTTCTTCTCATTCTACACCACTATTGATGGTTGATTCATTTGAAGAGTGTACATGATTTGATGGCAAATTTACCAACTTTCATGAGGATTTCGAGCCATGAAAGCAACCACTTTGCTAATATTTTTGTTATGAATATCAATCTTAGTTTGTTTATTTTAGAACTTGCTTTGTTATGCATGTCCGGATTTTATGCATTAAAATGATAAGGGCAAACCCTTTTCCATTTTTCTATTCTCGCATTTTTTTTCTCTACCCAAGACCTTTATTTGTTATCTTTGTTTGAGCCTTTAACCATTACCCATCTAATTCTCTCCGCTCACTTAACCATTTTTCTTCTTTTGAGCCTCGGAGATTTTTTTGGACTCATTGTGTGGATATATTTTGTTGCTTTTTCTACCTTGTATTAAAGTTTCTCAATTAGATCAACAAGCATTATGCTTGAATAAAATTGTGCAAGGTTCGTTTCTTTTGTTTGATCTGAAAAAAAAAACAAAAAAAAAGAAAAAAAAAGAAGAAGAAAAGGAAAAAGAAAAAAAAAGAAAAAGAAAAATCGAAAAAAAATGTTTACATTCTTGGTGACTTGAGTAGAAATAAGCATTTTGATATCATAAGTTCACTCAATGAGTTCATTATTCTCATTTTGATCTCTTTTTGTTTCGTAGACCTTTCTTTTTCATTTAACCTATTTAACCCCATTACAACCTTTTTAAGAACCTTAGATTTTTGCATTTTATTCATGTTTTGTGGATTGAGATGTGATATATGAGCAAGCTTATGGTAATAGCATTCTTTGATTTGATTTGAGTGCATAAATGATACCCTAAACACTTTGAGTGCATGGGGTGAAGTCATTGAGAGGGCTATTAAATCTTGTTGCACTTGAATTTTGAATGGATCTTCTTGGTAGTTGAATGTTCTTATTCTATCTTATGAGATTCTATGCTTTAAAATTCCTTGTCTCTAATGTTGATCGACTTAATTTCTTGAGGTATGCTTGCTTAAAATTGTTTTTGGATGAGATGAGAATTGAGTGGAGATTTGTGATTAGTCTTGAGTTATATGCTTGAGGACAAGCATCATCTTGGTGTGGGGGAATTTGTTAGAGTGCAATTTATGCACTAGTTTTGCATTGTTTACTTCCTTTAATATCGATGTTTTGCACTTAATAATAGTGATTTACTTGTGATTTACTTTTATAGGTGCAATTCTATCGATTGATAAAATCGAGCTACAAGATGATGTTTAAGGATGATTGTTCTCTTGGAGAAATTATGAGCTAAGAACTTTGTTGATAAGGCGTGGAGCGTCAAACTACGCACTACGCTTTTAGTTTAACGTGTTTTGTATTTTTGGTTATTTTTGTAATTACGAATTTAATATTTCAGATATTAGTATTTTATTTTAAATAGAACTCTAAAAGAGAAGAGAGAAAGAGTATTTAAGGAATCTATCAGAAAAGGGGGATTGAGAAAAGAAAGAAACCCTAGATCTAAACTTTTCTCTTTTCTCTACGTAACTAAACCTATTTTTCTCAAGTTAACGGTTTTCGATTCATCACTACTGTGAGATCTTTCTTATGCTTTAATTGTTTTATTACTTTTGAGTATTTGTTTATTCTCCAATTAGTTTCATGATTATGTTTGTTAATTAGGTAATTGGTCACTATTTAATTATCAACTTAATCTATTGTCAATTAAAGGATTCATCGTATGAAGATTTTAATGTTTGTAACAAATAACATACCGAGTTGTGTAGAATAAACAATCTAATTTAAATGAATCATCATACGTGTTGATTAGATTCGTCTCTCCGGTTTTTCAACAATCGATTAAATCCTATGATCGTATTCAGGGTTGTATTTGATTAGTGAAATAACCAACGGTCGCATTTCTATCGACTAGTTAAGGAGAGATTGGCTATTGAGGGTCTTAATAGCTATAACCGGTCTATTCAAAAGTAATAATAATCTATATTTGAATCAATGATCGTAAATCAAGCTTAATTCTTCAACCGTAGCTTTCTCCAATTTGAATTACAACTTTAATTTGCATTCTTGTTATTTTAATTTGATTTTATTATTGTCAACAATTTCCCATTTTACGCTTTTTACGCTCCAAAAGGATTTAAATAATTACCGATCTCGTGGACACGACCGCCAATCACTATACATAATTTATTTAGAGTAGGAATTTATTTTTGTTGGCTTCGACAACCATCACCAAGTAAAACGAGGGCCTTTAAACTTTAAGTCAAAAATTTGGTGGCCATCAAACCACTGCCGAAATAAACCACACACTCCAGAGTGTCTGGTAACACCCCCCTGCTTCTCAGAAGCAAACAAAATAGAATTGAAATCCCCTCCAATCAACCAAGGACCTTGAACTGAATCGGCAAGATTCTCCATACGACTCCAGAAATGTCTCCGCAACATTGGATTTGGGCTAGCATAGACAGCCGTTACCCAAGAGGCAAAAATATTATTTCTACAAACTTTAAAATGTATAAATTGCCTATGATTAATTACCACCTCCACCTTAACACAATTCCGCCACAGGATCCAGATTCCTCCAGAAAAGTCAACTGCTTCCACTCGATGAGAGAACTCAAAACCACTTTTCTTAATAAACTCGTCTGCTTTCATTCCACTTACACGAGGTTCCATGACAACCACCATAGACGGGTTATAATTTTTGTAAAAAAGAGCTTTTTCGAGGCCGCCTTGGACATTCCAAAACAATATGCTAATCGTCATAAAAATAAACAAAAAAGAAAACCAAGGGCCCAATGTTGTGCAAATTTTATTGAACTCGCAAGCGCACGAATCTATTGTAGAATAGACTAATGGTGACGAGTGTCGATCCCATGAGGAGGTGGATTTTAATTGTGTGTATAATTAATTTTGTAAATGGGTGGTTGGATTTCAAAAATGATTTTGATTATCCTAAAATTGGAATTGAAATGGCTAGAATAAATTGAAGATAAATCTATCAAATGACGCACTTCAAAGATTCCGATCCATATCAACATGCACCATGCTAAATATTCCTTATTAATGCCAATTAAATCATGAGGGGAATACATACCATGAACCACACTCTAATCAATATGGTTATCGCGTTAAATAATAATAACCTTGTGGGGAAACCAAGGCGGTATTAGACAAGATTAATATTATTTGTCGAAGTCAAAACATCCACAAAATTAGGGAAGAGAAAATAAATTTACCAAATAAAGCCTATGACACATGTTGAGACTTCACCTTCAACCCAAGCTTGAAAGAAAATTAATTACTCATAATCGAACTAGGCAAATGGGAATTTATTAAAATACATAGAAAATACAAGATGGAGAAGGAATTACAAAATGGATCCAAAAATAGATTCAGATCTCTCAAATTAGGTTGTGAGGCCCCTTTTTTAAAGATACAAGTACTAAATCATGTCCATCGGATTAAAAAGCTTGACGCCAGATTACGCCACATCATCAGTCAACAGTACGCGGTTTGACCACGCGGATGAACGGTAACACGGTTTGACCGGGGTTGAACAGTAACGCGGTTTGGTTGAAAATAATCCTGTGTGATGCATGTACCGTACGCAAGCTTTTTGGTCCACTGATATGCTGCCACGTCACCATCAATAGTACATAAGAATTTTAGCCTAATAGGATCGTGACACCTCATCAGTCAATGCCACATCATCGGTCAATGCTACATCATCAATCTGTCTATGTGAACAGTGTCATGAACAGTAACATAGACAGTACCGGAAATATTGATTAATAATAGAACTCAAAATCGAGTGTAATGGATAATAATAATAATATGGAAATATTGATTCAAGATGCAAATCTCAATTTACAATTTATATTTGATAGTTTTGATAGGATATATCTAAGTTGGGAAGATAGCTTAGGAATATATATAGATATGTTAGAAGAAAAGATTTGGTCTATGTCTCAAAAGAGACAAATGATTATAAATACAGGAATTAATTCACACATCTCTACGAATCTAGATAATCATTTAACACTTTATAAAGATATAGTTAAAACATTAAAGAAATTTGAGGATAGATGCGTAAGAGATTGAAGGAGAAATGCTCCAATCAATCAAAATTAATAAGATCTATAAATTCTAAAATAGGATAAAATTTTGAAATAATTTGCAAAATGGTCCTTTTGTAGTTTTGTACAAATTTATGTAAGAATATCATTATCAAGGTGAAAACAAACAAGATTCTAATATTTCAGCCACTAAAGTTGCCTCCTTCAATCGATTCTTCCAAGTGTCATTTTGGTTTTGGGGGTTTAAATTTGTCAATTATATACATTCTTTTTTTATCACAAGCATACACTAGCATATGACAATCTAACTTCTATATCTAAAGTTGCAATTTCAATTGGAATAACTAAACCTTTAAGAGTCATATAAATGTCATTTCAATTTTGGTTGCTTCTAATTTCAAATTTTATCACTACGTGGATTTTAGTTACTAATTAGCATCACAAATACTCTGTTTTGTACTTTAAACATATCTATTAGCTACGTCTATCGCCACATGTAATCATCGCTAGATTATCAAGTAATAATAACAATTAAAGCAATCGCCCAACTTTTGGAAATATTGGCAAAAATCGTTGTACAAGAGCATGAGTAGCATACAATTATATTATAATGAAAATTTTAATAAATTTAAAATGTTCTAGTTTCAAAAGACATCTTGGACTAACTTCATATCGTTTCATTCTTATATCTTTATTTATTTTTCATTGCTTTACTTAGATTAATTGGCCCCGAACTTTGGTATTGTTATAAAAGCTCAAATGAGCTTATTCTCTTTGTTTGGAAGTCGAGAAAATGAAAAGGAATATTTTCGGATCTTTGATTTTGTTTCTCGCATAAAATGATAATTACATCCGTATTTATACTAATTGCACAAGAAAGAATTACAACGTAAGCTTAACAAGCTAAAATAATGCGAGCATGTATAACTATATTCATTTAGCTAGCATATACAAGTAGCTAACATCACTTGTGCTTAACCAACGTGTCGAAAGTGTGCAATTATATACAAAGATGTGTTTCCTTTTATAGCCCCTCAAGCTTCAAGAGGCATAACGCATTGAGTTTGGCTAAAAACAAATTGGAATAATATACTTTTACTTAAATGTAGTTAATTTCCAACTCTTTTGCCAACACTTTGTCTCTAATGAAATGCATATCTAATTCAATATGCTTAGTTATCGAATGGTAAATAGAGCTCTTAGCTAGCTTTTATTGCATTCATATTATTACACCACATTGTAGGCAATAAAGTACAATTAATCTTGAGTTCAAACAATGACCTAAGCTATGTTACACTTATTTCGAACTTGTAAGCAAGAGCTCTTTATTCACTTTCTACGCTACAACTTGTAACTACATTACTTAGATGACCGTGATATCGGTTGTTTCCAACTAAATCCAATATGCACCTATTAACTTTCTATCATCAATGTCACATGCCCAATCTATGTCCATATAACCTATAAGCTTTATTTTTCCTCCAATCGAGAATTTCAACATATAATGTCAATATCCTTCAAATATCTAAGAGCTCTTTTATAGCCATTACTTCCAATTTTCTAATATTATGGCCTATAATTAATATATCAACATGACAAAGATAGATTAAGACCAATATCATTGAGCTCAGATCTCTTGAAAAAGAGAAGTATCTACTTTAGGATTTTGAAATCCCCAATTAGCAACCAAACAAGTCTTTAGCTTATCATAACCAGCTCTAGGAGCTTATTTCAATCCATGCAATGCTTTCTTTAACTTACACACATAATTGGATTTTTGTAAATCAACAAATCTCTTAAGTTGATACATGTAAACATCCTTTATTAATTTTCCATTCAAAAAAGCATTATTCACATCAACTTGTCTTATTATCCACCTGTTCATTATAGCCCAACTCAACATAACCTTAGTGTTGAAGCTTTCACAACATGACTAAATGTTTCAAAGTAATTCACACATCTCAATAAAGCCCTTTACTACTAGCCTAGCTTTTGAACTTCGCTATGCCATCAATGTTTTAATTAATACTCACTTGTTATCAACAACTTTGTGTTCAACTAAAGGTGGCACCAATGACAATGTCTCACCTCGTTAATGCTTCAGATTAATCTCTCATAGCTTAATGTCATTCTAATCATTTAGAGTATTTTTTTTACTATATTAGGTTCTTTGTTGGTTAAAATGGCTATATGAATCTTTGGTTTTCAAATTCTAGCCTTTGATCTTGTAATCATTTTGTGAGAAAGTTGCGGATGTAAGGTTAAAGTTGGATAGTGATTTGTATGTTGTTGGTGGCTAATTATGCTTCAATTGAATGAATGATGGTTGTCCAAAAAATAAATACCTACTCTAAATAAATCAGTGTATAGTGATTGAAAGGTGGGTAGATCGGTAATTATTTAAATCCTTTTAAATTGTAAAATTCAAAATGGGGGTGATTGTTGACAATAATAAAAATCAAATTAAAATAACAAGAATGCAAATTAAAATTATAATTCAAATTGGTAACAGCTCTTGTTGAAGGAATTAATTTAATTTCGATCATGGATTCAAATATAAATCATTTCTACTTATGAATAGACTTATAGCTAATGAGACCCTCAATAGCCAATCTCTTTAACTAGTCGATAACCAAAGTACGACCATTGGTTATTTCCCTAATCAATAGACAACCCTAGATACGATCATAGGATTTAATCAATTAACAACCTGAAAAACCAGAGAGACCCAAATCCTAATCAACAAATGCATATGATGGTTAATTTAAATTAGATTGTTTATTCTCATAACACAACGCACTGCTATGCTATTTGTCACAAACATTAAAATCTTCATACGATAAATCTGTTAATTGACAATAGATTAAGTTGATAATTAAATAGTAGCTAATTATCTAATTAACAAATATAATCATGACAATAATTTAGAGAATAAACAAATACCCAAAAAGCAATAAAACAATTAAAGCATAAGAAAGATCTCACAGTATTGATGAATCAAAGCTTTATTAACCTTCAACCAGAATGATAGGTTTAGTTCATGTAGCAAGAGAAAATTTAGATCTCAGGCTTTTTTTATTTCTTTTGACAATAGATTCCTCTCTTCAATTCTCTTCCCTCCCTTCTCCTCTAGAGTTCTTTTTAAAATAAAATACTAATATTTAAAATATTATATAAGTATTAAATTCGTAATTACAAAAATAACCAAAAAGACAAAACACATTAAAATAAAAATTGAAGGTCCTTAGTTGACAAAGACGCTTCCACGCCTTTACGAACAAAGTTCTTCCTGTTTATAATTTCTACAGGAAAACAATCATCCTCAAACATCATATTGTAGCTCAATTTTAGCACCAATCAATAGAATTGAACCTACAAAAATAAAACACAATTAAATCACTATTATTAAGTGCCAATCAATAGAATTGAACCTACAAAAATAAAACACAAGTAAATCACTATTATTAAGCCAAACATCGATATTAAAGTAAACAATGCAAACTAGTATAAATTGCACTCTAACAAATTCCTCCACACCAAGATAATGCTTGTTCTCAAGCATATAACTCTAGACTAATCCCAAATCTCCACTCAATTCTCATCTCAACTCATCCAAAAACAATCTTAAGCAAGCATACCTCAAGAATTTAAGTCAATCAACATTCGAGAGATAAGGATTTTAAAGCATAGAATCTCATAAGCTGTAATAAAAACATTCAACCACCAAGAAGATCCATTCAAAATTCAAGTGCAACAAGATTTAGCCTCCATTGACTTTCACTCCATGCACTAAAGTTTTAGGGTATCATTTATGCACTCAAATCAAATCAAAGAATGCTATTACTATAAGCTTGCTCATATCACATCTCAATCCACAAAAATGAATTAAATGCAAAAATCTAAGTGGTCTTAGAAAGGTTGAAATGGGTTAAATGGGTTAAATGAAAAAAAAGGTCTATGAAAGAAAAGAGATCAAAATGAAAGAATGAATCATTGAATCTAACCTTATGATATCAAAACGCTTATTTCTACTCAAGTCGCCAAGAATGTAAACATTTTTTCTTTTCTTTTTTGATTTTTTGTTGTTTTTGTTGTTTTTTTTGTTTTTGTTTTAATCAAACAAAAGAAATGAACCTTTCACAATTTAATTCAAGCATAATGCTTGTTGATCTAATTAAGAAACTTTAATTCAAAGAAGAGAAACAAAATATATACAAAATATATCCAAACAATTGAGTCCAAAATCTCCTTAAATCGAGGCTCAAAAGAAGGAAAATGGGTAAGTAGATGGAGAAAATTAGATGGGTAATGGTTACAAACAAAAGATAACAAATAAAGGTCTTCGTGGAGAAAAAGAAGAAAATGCGAAAATAGAAAAATGGAAAGTGGTTTGCCCTTATCATTTTAATGCATAAAATCCCATAATGCGGCTTCAACATGCATAACAAAGCAAGTTCTAAAATAAACAAACTAAGATTTATATTCACATAACAAAAATAATTAGAGCAAAGTGGTTGCTCATAGGCTCAAATCCTCACAAAGTTGGTAAATTTTCCATCAAATCATTTACACTCTTCAAAACGAATCAACCATCAATAAGTAGAAGAAGGTATAGTGATATATAAAAGGAAAGTAAAAAGGATAAGAGAAAGATTTATGAGTAAGATAAAAGTGAAAGATAAAAATGAGGATGAAAAGAAAGATGATAGAATAAAAATAGATGTAAATAATTGAGATACGAAAGAAGAGAAAAGAAAAGAAAAGAAAATATACGGCATACTAACTCCAAAATCATTTTAGATGAAAGGTGAAAATATTACTTCCAAACATCAATATTGCAAAATCCTCCCCACACCAAGAACTTACATTGACCCCAAAGTAAGATAATTAAAGCTCACAAAAAAAAAAATAAAGAATAACTATAAAAGATTAAAGGAAAACTTCCTGAATCATGTGAGCTTTGATCCACATAACGCCCATGGGCTTTAGCGTAAATGGTGGGATAAATCCCACACTCTCAAAGTATACTGCCAAATTTCGCTCCATCTTGTTCAACTTGTGTTCCATTTTCTTTAACAATGCTCAGTGTTAAGAAAGAATAGTTGGGCGTAGCATTCAAACTCACATCGTAGCACCACTTCAAGATAAAGCTTCTTTGAAGTTGAGGGGTCCCGTTCAAGAATTGAAATCTTCCTCCTTGAATTCACCACACCGCTCTTTCAAAGACACACATATCCAAAAATTCCTTTTTGCAAGGCATGCAAATCATTATTGTCGTGGATTAAGCACATAAGTTTATAAATAAGTAATGTATGGACCAAGAAATAAAAGTCATATACCGCTTAACACACTCAAATTGATCTCAACCAAAACCTAAATTAGGCCTCACATCATTTAACATGCACCAGATAAATAAAACCCGCTTAGAGAAAACTCCTAGTGATTTTTTTTTCCAAAACATTATATGCTAAGAACCCATGTACATTTCAAACAGATCACGAAGAAAGAGTTTTGATTTACTCGTCATAGGCATTGTGATCAAAAGATAAATTACGCCTAAAGACCATAAGGCTCAAAATTTTTAAAGTCACAAGTTGTCCCAAAATATGCATCACTGAAGAATAATCATCATCAATGAATCTAAAGCTAGGTTAAAATCATGATAGATTGTGAAAATTTTGTCCCATTAACCTAAACTTTATAACATCCTAGTATGCAAAGTAAAATCATTCGGTATATTAAATTGAAAAAATAGCATAGAACTCCCTAATCAACTCAACATATCCCAAACAATCAATATCAACAAATTTATTTAAACCAATCTTATCGATCGTTAAAAATTAAAATTATCCTTAACATTTAATTTTTCAAGAGTCTGCACGAATGACTTAATCGGAAGTATTTTTCGCTTGGAAATATCTTTGTACCTTTCTCTCTAGTTGAGTCGTGAATGTGAGGCACTCTCCGAGATTGGATTCAACAGGGCAAAACACTCATGCTTTTTCCATGTTTCGATCTTTGTCTCATGGCTTATGAATCAAACCGGCTCCATGCTGAACCGTAGGTGGGAAGCGGCAATCTTGGATTTCTTCACACGAAGTTTTTAGGGACGTTGATGACAAGTCGATGCTTTTCTTCGACATTGTTACAATAATTTCACCACTGCAATGATTCACGGCCGAATGTCAAGGGATCAATGTGTTCTGGATTTGGGATGCACGATCACGCGATCAGAAATGCCGTCGCTTGGTTGGATACGTACGGAGGACGCGGGCTCGCCACGCTAGTAAGGTCGGTGAGCGCTACCGCTTCCGCATCAGGTCATTACAAGACCGAGTTGAGAATTTTTATTTCAAATTTTTACTAAAAACTAAAAGAGACACTAAGAATCAAAAAAAATTTACGTAAGTATTTTTTAATAAAATATACGCACACTTAACCAAAATTTTCTTCCGCCAAAATAAGAAAACATTATTTAAACAACTGAATCAAAATTAAAACAAAACATAAAACAAAAATCAAAATAAATAAATCCTGGGTTGCCTCCCAAAAGCGCATTTGTTTTATGTTTTGCTACATTCATGCATCAATTCCATAAATGGGACTCTCGAGAGCCACACTCCGAGATTGGATTCAAGTGGCAAACACTCATGCTTTTTCCATGTTTCGATCTTTGTCTCACTTACGTGAATCAAACTGCCCATGGAACCGTAGTGGTTGCAATCTTGGATTTCTTTCGACGAAGTTTCTTTTTAGACGTTGATGACTTGAAGTCGATGCTTTTCTTCTACATTGTTACAATAATTCCACCACGGGTAACGATTCACACCACCGAATGTCATGGACCCAACGCCGGGATTGGGATGCACGATTAGGTGATCAGAGGCACGGGTTGGTATTGGATACGTAGATGGGTCGCCACGCCCGGTGGTGAGCGCTACCGCCTGGTCATTTACGGTTGTTAAGGGACTCGAAATGAGAATTTTTATAAATTTTTTTTACTAAACTAAAAGAGACACTTAAGACACCGAAAAAAAATTTACAGAAGTATTTTTTTAATAAACATATGGGCACACTTAACCAAAAATTTTCTTCTGGCCAAAATAAGCAAAAACATTATTTAAACAATCTGAATCAAAATTTAAAACAAAACATATAACAAAAATCAAAATAAATAAATCTTTCTTTGCCTCAAAAGCGATTTGAGACAATTCACGATGCATCAATCTCCATAAACGGGACTTCAGAGCCACATCCTCCACAATATTCAATCCGAAAACCTTCATAAAAAGGTTTCAAGTGATGACCATTAACCTTAAAAAAACTTTGGTCGAGGTCGGACTAATCTCAAATCCGCACTATGAGAAAAAATATTAGTAACAATAAAAGAATCATCATATTTCAAGCACCCCTTTAGATTATAGAGACAATCATCAAAAGAATCAAAGATAGACTATAAAATCGTCCATAACAATACCCCGCATATAATGTTCTACATAGTCTAGAAAAATAACGACCATACACCTCAAACGTGGCGGTGCGTTAGCGCATAATAAATGGTACATATGCGTAAAGGTTCCCAAAGGACATGGGCGTAATCTTCTCCCCGATTCTCAAAGCGAATCGGTATCCGATGAAAACCTGAATAGCCATCAAGACAATAAAAGTGAGATTTTCGCCAACCTTTCAAGCATCCGATCAATAAAAGGAATAGGAAACGATCCTTAACAGTAAATTGTTTTAAAATCAATAAACCCTCCACCCATTTCAGAACTCCTATTTGTATTGATTTAGATTATACCGATCTATTTGCTATCCTAAATTGATAGATTATACTCATACATCAAGAAGTTTCGAATTTCTTCTTCACTACTTCCATCATGAGTGGATTCAAACGGTGTTTTTGAATCAGGTTTGGCATCTTCTCCAAAGAATATTCTATGCATGCACGCGACGGACTTAATCCCTAATATCAAAGAATTGTCCACCAATAGCCTTTTGTAATCCTTTCAAGACACTTTAATAAGCTTTTTTTTTCCCAAAAGTACTAAGCTTTCAAGAGATGATCACCAAAAGGAGTCTCACATCTCCTCAGAAACATGTACTTTAGATGACTCAAGAACGTTTAAGCTCTATTTTCTAAGGTGCCTGCAAAATAGATGGAAGAAGCGTAAGATGAAGGTAATTGATATAAGGTTACATAAGGATGAGTTAAAGTTCTCAAAGAATTTAATTCATAAATTTTCTCATTGTACGTAATTTAAAACAAACCTCATTTTCATCCTTTGCAATCTTTCGAGGCCTAAACTCGTTATTTAAAGCATTTACCAATGAATCTTCAACATCCAAATAAAAAACTTCCGCACTATAAAAAGGTTAATAACATCAACAGAAATCAATGAATGTTCTCTCACTAGGATATTTCCTCATATGGCATCATTCATATTGAATTTGTAACCTCCATCAAACTCCATGCAGAGTCCCTACGTATACATCTATTTTAGTCATAATTTTCCGAGCGTCTTGTATAAAAATCTGGACGATGCAATTAGAGGTTATCTCGTCCATATCAAGGCATAAAAATCAAAAGCAGGAAAAACCAACCCCATTAACTTGTACTAAGACATCTTCTAATACCCCATCGGGATATACATTTATCAACTAGTTTAATTATCACGCTTTCTTTTACAATGGACCAACATTCAAAGATGAATAAATGAACGTGCTTGATGACATTAATAAGCTCATATATCTAACATAGCTTCTCTAACTACCGGCTTTAACACTACTAATTTTGTGCGGATAGTAAACATACCGATCTTTACACTTGCCAGGCTTTTCGATAATCGCTGAAATATTCTCCCCATGTGAACTCTTTCATCTCCTTTAATTTTCTCGAAGAGTGCAATACGCCTCAAGGAATTTAGTATCGAGGTATTTGTTTTATAGCATTTAATAAAGGAATATTTACTCAACCTTGCGAAATGTCTCTCAAGATGTCTTTCTCTGTTCCTCCTTCGATTTTGCAAACCGGCTATTGGAAAAGGCGGTATCACCAGCTGCGTGTAGGTTTTGCTTCACGGTGGTCATAGATTCGAGATTTAGGCATCAATTCATTCTTCTCAAGCTCATCTTCTACATGCTTTGTCACTTTTATTAGATTCGTAACTCCTTCCCACTTAAGGACGACATCTGCGTTGCTTTGGATTCACCTCGACGCGGGCGTAATCTCCGATAATCGAGACTTTATTACCACGACGTAGCGCTTAATCACCATTTTCTCCAAATTCTGAATGCTTGTGGTTACTGTTGTTCTGTTGAGTTTACGTTAGTCGTAAGTGATTTAACAATTTCTTCAAGATATATACCTCTCGGAGTTCTGACCGAAAGTGCCGGGTTGTCTCTATGGTTGGTATTGTTGTTGTGGTGACGGCCCATCCCGATGGAATTAACTCCATAAATAAGGGATGATCCTTCCATCCCGGATCAGAGGTTTGTAAAAACAGAGGATCATACCGGGCATGTGGGAAATCCTCCAACCGTTTTGTTCAATGGGTTCTTCTTAAAGCAGTGACACATATCACCGGTTGAATTAACGACCATATAAATAACTGCCATAAGCCTTCACCGTTGTACATAATACCTACAATAAACTTTTCCACAAGAGAAAGTATTTATTCAAACATTATTCAATGTATAGCAATATTCACCCTTCTACCTTTCTTAAAATGGGGATCTTGCCTGCCGCCAAATTATTAAGTGCATCATGTATATTTCAGATCAACTCCCTTGTTTGAAAGTGAGGGGTCTTGTTCACCAACACCACCTCCACTAAATGTACATCTATCATACTCTTAACCATCAATGATATCGCCCTTCAGAAAAGTATCAATAAAGAAGTCGATCGAAATCAATGAGGGACAACTGGCACACAATTGTTCGAATCGCTTCCCCCAATACTCATACAAAGTCTCCCCAGAAGTTCTCTCGATCCCATAAATGTTTTTCGACGCCGGTTTGGCGACTTTTCAAGGTGAGAGTACTTCTCAAGGAACCGCTTCTTTCAAACCATTGAGCCGTTCAGCTGTAACGATCCAGAGGTAAATAGGTACATCCAATCTTAGCTGAAGTCCATCTAAAGAGAAGGAAAAACGCGAAATTTTAATCACGCTCTTCGCTCAACATACTTCCCATGGTCTTATACTCGAGCATGACATGAAACCTCGAGATGTTTGATGGGGATCTTCACCGCAAAACCACGTAAACTGGGTAATAAATTAATAAAGACTTTAATTTTAATTTACCCCACTTCCAAGTCTACATTGAATGCAGAGTGGTTTCTATTCAAGTTCCGTTATTAACTTACAGTTCTTTCTATGCGGCACCATCACGCATTTTTCTCGAATCATAAACGATTCAAAAATCGTGCACCATATCTGCTCCGGAAAGTTACAAAACGAGATCGCTGTTTAGCTCGCTTCGTTGTTATTTAGCGCCTACCAAAAGTAAAATGTTCTCAATTCTCGTGATCAGTGCAACCTGGAAGTTAACCGCACGGGAAGAGTAGACCATACACCAAGTAAAAACGTAAAAGGATTAAATAAACGACACCAATCCCTAGCGGTGCGCTAAAATTTACGGTTGTCAAGCCAAGAAAAATAAAAATATTTACTCTAAATAAATTATGTATAGTGATTGGCGGTTATGGGTCGTAGTCCACAGAGATCGGGTAATTATTTAAATCCTTTTTAAATCAAAATGCAAACGGGTGGATTGCTGACAATAATAAAATCAAAAAATAATGTTACAAATAATACACCAAATTGTAATTCAACTTAAAGTTCGCAAAGAATCCTGAATTCAAATTGCTTAATTAGTGTAAAAAGCTACCTTCTGACTACTTGATCATTGATTCAAATATAAATCATTACTACTTATAAATGTAATCCCGGTTATACTATCGAGACTCTATAGTCAATCTCTCCTCAACTAGTCGATAACCAAATACTCACCATCGTTATTTCCTCTAATCTGTAATAACCTGTAATTTATAATGTGGATTTAATCAATCGTGACACGAAAAACCGTAGGTGACCCAAATCATAATCAAATAATCTATCGACATGTAATGTTCATTTAAATTAGATTGTTTATTCCTCATACGCACAACTTCTTTATCGCTATTACACATCCTGACAATCATTAAAAATCTTCATACGGCGATGAATCTTTTTGACAATAGACATAGTGGCTGTTTATAATTAATATACAATTATCTAATTATCAAACATAATCATGACAATAATTTAGAGAATAAACAAATACCCAAAAGTAATGAAAAACAATTAAGCATAAAAGATCTTTCACAAAGAAACAGAATCAGGATTTTTATTAACCTTCTCAACCGTGTATCATTTTGGCTTAGCTTTCTCATAATAGAAAAATTTGGTATCTGCGGCTTTGTTCTTCTTTCTTTGACACGATTCTCTCTAATTTCTTCCCTCCCTTCTCCCCAGAGTTCTTTTTTCCCACATCGCTCCTAATGTGATAATCGATGCATCACACGAAGCTCAATGCCCAGCCAAGAACGATGAAGTGGCTTATGTCAACAAATGCTTTAATTTTTCAAATGTAACAAGACAAGGTGCTGTAGGTAGAAAGGCTAGAATCGGATTAACTCAGCAATACGTAACTGAACGAAGTACAAACAGACGCCCAAGGAAGATCTTACTTCTTCAATCGCTGTGTGAGGAAGATTAAACGAGATCCACCTCATTATTAACCCCGCAATACCTTTGTGGTTTTAAAATGATGCGATCGAGAACACACCTACCTTTACCATAAAATGATACTTCTCCCACCATGACTTTCAAATTTCGATACATCTCCGCAGAATCAGTTAGAGAAAGGCAGGTAGAAGCAGAATCGGATTAACCTTTAGCAATGTGTAACCGAACGAAGCAGAT
>JAUJEN010000009.1:0-47926 GCA_030448925.1 Citrus cavaleriei
AGTTACGTACAAGGTTAATCCACCTGCTTCTTTCTACCCAGCAGCACCTGGGGCCCGTAGCCAAAAATAGTCATGAACTGCTTCACCAAAAAATAATTGCCCCATGTCCCCTTCTCCACTTCATTCACTGCAAAATGCCCAAAACGGTGTGGACTATACTGGGAGTGGTTGACTGTCAGTCTCACGGACTGGAATCGGGGCCGCCGATTTTTAGGGGCCTCCGTAGCCAACAGCAGGCAGTCGGGCACGCCACACCAAAATAGCCACCATGTCCCGTCTCCCCATGTTCATCCGGCCGCAAAATGGCCAAAAAATCATTATGCCTGGGGGAGGGCTGGGCTGCCGGGCCTCTCGGACTCGTGAATGGGGTAAGAGGATTTCCTTTGCGAGGGGCCTCTGCAGGTTGTAATAGACGCGGACACTGCCGCGCTTCAAAATAAGCGCCTGAGGTCCCGCCTCCCCACCACCATTGCAGTCGTCTAAAATCTGTGGGGTTTAAGCCTGGGGAGGGTTGCTGTCCACGGACTGGTCGGGGCGATTCATGTAGGGCCTCCGTGCCAAAATAGTCAAGGCCAACCGCCGCCTTAAAAATACCAAGGACCCATCCCTGTTCGTCTCACAAGAAAAAGCCTAAAAATGGGGCGTGGCTGTGCCTCGGGAGGAGGGCTGTTCGGTCTCACGGGAATCGGGCCGACTTCTATGAAGTATCCGTAGGCAATAGGTCACTGCACTGCCGTCACCAAAAATAAGCGCTCACACGGCCCCCAAGTTCGTCTGGCCAAGAAAATGGCTAAAAAATCCAAAGGGCTATAGCCTGGGGAGGTCGCTGTCTGGGTCTGCCGACTTAATGGGGGCCGGGACTTTACGAGGGCCTCCAGAAAAATAAAAATAGGTCATGGATCGCCATACCAAAATAAGCTACCAAGGTCCCGGCCCTGTTCGCCCTCACGTAAAAATGCCCAAAAACTGTACAGTAGCCTGGGAGGGCTGACTGCCCGTCCACGACCTCCTGGACCCGCCAGACTCATGCAGGCTCTCAGGCGCTGGGGCCATTAGGTCACAGACCGCCACAACAAAAAAATAAGCGCCCAAGGTCCCGCACTCCAAGTTCGGCCCGCCCTAAAATGCCCAAAACCAAAGTGGGCTACGGGGGAGGCTGTCTGGGTCCGCCGGACTTAATGCATGAGATTGGTGCGGGCCTGCAGGTTAAACAGACCATGGAACTGCCGCTACCAAAAAATAATCGTCCGGGCGTCCCTGGCCCCTGCTGTTCCTCCGCAAAAATGGCCAAAACGCTGGCTATAAATTGGGAGTGGGATACAAGTTCTGTCCTCCTGACTCTAATGGGGCAAGACTTTAGGCCTGTGCCAAAAATAGTCACAAGACCGCCACGCCCAAAATAAGCTACCAAGGTGTCAGCCCCAAGTTCGTCTGCCGCAAAAAATGCCCAAAACGGGCGTGGGGTTTTTACCGGGGAGGGTTGCTGTCTGTCTCACCGGATTCCTCGCCGAATAGCCGACTTAAGTAGGGCCTCCAGTTAAAATAGGTCACACACAACTGGCTGCCTAAAAAATAAGCTACCGCGACCCATTCCCCAAGTTCATCCACCGCAAAAAGCCCAAAATCATGGCTAAAGCTAGTGGCTGGCTGTTCTTCCCACGACTGAACGTAATGATTATGGTGGCCTGTGTTAAAAATAGTCACAATCGCCGCCGCTTCAAAAATAAATGTCACCAAGGTCCCGCCCCATGTTCCTCCGCAAAATGGCCAAAAATCCGGCTATAGCCTGGGGGCTGGCTGTCTGCCCCCCTGACTCTTGAATGGGGCAAGACTTTACTTAGCCTCAGGTGCCGTGGCCAGGTCAGGCACTGCCGCCCAAACAGCCACCAAGGCCCCTGTTCGTCCGCCACAAAATGCCCAAAATCCGTGTATTTTAAATTTTGGGGGGAGGCTGTCTGGGTCTCTTGACTCTAACGGGCCGACTTATGAGGCTCGTGTGCCAAAATAGTCGCGGAATTGCCGCTCAAAAATAAGCACCCAAGCGTCCCGCTGTTCGTCTGCTGCAAAATGCCCAAAACTAAAGGACATGTACTGGGAGGGGATGGCTGTTCGTCCACGGACCAGAATGTAATAGACTTTGCGGGCCTGTGTTAAAAATAGGCAAGAAAACTGTCAAGGCCTAAAATAAGCAATCAAGGTCCCGTCTCAACTCGTCTGACGTTAAAAATGCCCAAAAACAAGCTGGAAGGATACTGGGGAGGGCTGGCTGTTCGTTCACGGACCTGAATGGGGCCGCACTTTAGGGCCTCCTGTAGCCAAAATAAGCCGCTGGCACTGCCAGTATTCAAAAATAAGCGCTCAAGGTACTGGCCCCCAAGTTCGGTCTGGCCAAGTAGCTGCCCAAAACGCGGACAGTTCGGGGGGCTGGCCATAAACAGTCTGCCGACTCTAATGGGGCTGCACTTTGCGAGGGCCTCAGCTGTAAAATAAGTCACGGCACTGCCCCCGCTTAAATATAATCGCCTGGCTAACCTGCCCCCACATTCAATCACCGCAAAATGCCCAAAAACTATGGGTTATACCGGTGGGAGCGCTACATGTTCGTCTGGCCGACGCCACCTGGGGCCGACTACAGTGGCCTCCGTGGTGTTAAAATAGGTCACAGGCATCGCCACGCCTAAATATAAGCTACCGCGTCCCGTCCCCATGTTCGTCCGCCGCAAAAATGCCCAAAACGTGGCTATACGCTTCTCGGGGAGGGTTGGCTGTTGTCCGCCGGATTCGAACACACCGCGATGGGCCTGTGGTGCCAAAATAGGCCACAGTGCACCAAGGTCCTGGCCCATAAGTTCAACCACGCAAAATGCCCAAAAACGGCGCGGTTATACTGGGGGAGGGTCGCCAAGTTCGTCTGCCGGACTCTAATGGGGCCGCACTTTATGTAGGGCCTCCGCGGCGCCAAAATAGTCACGGCATCATAAAGATCTAAAATAAGCGCTCAAGGTCCTTGGCCCGAAGTTCGTCCGCCGTAAAAATGCCCAAAACGCGGCTATACTGGGAGGTGGTTGGCTATTACCGTCCACGACTGGAATGGGCCAGACTTAAGTAGGAGCTCGCGGTGGCGAAAATAGGTCAGGTATTGTCACGCCTAAAAATAAGCGCCCGAAGGTCCCGTCCCAAGTTCATCCGCCGGCAGAATGCCCAAAAAACGGAGGAAGAGGCCTGGGAGGGTTGGCTGTTCGGTCCACGACTGACTGGCCACCATGTAGGCCCTGCAGTGCTAAAAGTAAGTCATGGGCTGCCGGGCGCCTGTAAAATAAGCCAAAGTCCTGGCCCCTGTTCGGGTCTCACGCAAAAATGTCCAAAAACGCTGGGCTATAAATTGGGGGCGGGCGCCTGTTCGCTCATTTTACCGAACAAATGCATTTGCAACGGGCTCCAAGGCTGTGGGAATAGGTCATGCACTGTCAAGGCCAAAATAAGCTACCAAGGTCCCGGCCCCCAAGTTCGTCCGCCGCAAAAAATGCTAAAAAATGTATGGCTATGTACTGGGAGTAGTGGGTTGGCTGTCTCACGGACTCCTGAATGGGGCCGTGACTTTCATAGGGCCTCCACATAAAAATAGGCCACTGAACTGCCTTTGCCCAAAATAAGCACCGGTCCCGGCCCCCAAGTTCGCCTGCCTAAAATGCCCAAAAACTAAAGGGTTATACCTTGGGGGAGGCTGGCTGTCACCGGACTCCTAACGGGCCGACTTCACGGTAAGCCTCGTAGTTAAAAGAGGTCGCTGGCACTGCCGTCGTACAAGGCACCCATGGTCCCGGCCCCAAGTTCGTCTCGCCTAAAAAAAGGCCCAAAACCCGTGGGTTATACTGGGGAGGGCTGGCCAAGTTCGTCCACGGACTCTGAATGTACAGACTTTATGGCGGGCCCACGTGTGCTGTGGTCAAGTCATGCGTAATCGGGCGCCGCCTTCAAAATAATAAACGCCTGAAGGTCCGGCCCCCAAGTTCGCCTCACAGAAAATGCCCTGGGGAAACGGGCGGGTATAGCTCGGGGGAGGGTTGCTCAATGTCAGTTCACGACTCGTGAATGTGGCCACTTTCGCGAGTGGCCTGTAGGTTGAAAAGTAGGTCATGCGGCATCGGCCAAGGCCCGTAATAAGCACCTGATGGCTCGCCCCAAGTTCGCCCGGCCGCAGTGCTCAAAAATCCAGCGGTTATAGCCTTTGGGGAGGGTCGGCTGCCGTCCACGACTTAATGTGGCTTTACTTTGCGGCGGGCTCACGCAGTTAAAATAAGCCGGCATCGGCGCGCTTCAAAATAAGCCACTGGCGGTCCTGCCCCAAGTTCGTCTGCCTAAAAACGGTGGGCTATACTTTGGGGAGGGATACGCCTGGCCCACGACTCCTGAATGTGCCAGACTTTGCGAGGGGCCTCGTGCCGTGGGTTAAGCCGCGGCACCGGCCAAGCGCCCAAAATAGCACCAAGGTCCTGCCCTCGTAGTTCGCTGTCTGCCAAGAAAAATGCCCAAAAACGTTGCTATAAATGGGAGAGATGCCTGCTCGTCCGTCACTTAATGCCGATTTTATGAGGCTCTGTAAAAAATAGTCGCGGAATTGCCGCGCCTAAAATAGCACCCAAGGTCTCTGCCAAGTTCGGCTCATGCAAAATGCCCAAACGGCGGCATACTGGGAGGGTTGCTGTTCGCTCCCGTCACGACTAGAATGGGGCCAGACTTTCAGGGGCCTCAAAAGGTAGGCAGCGTGCACTTCAAGCAAAAATAAGCACCCGCGTCCCTGGCCCCCAGTTCGTCTGGCCGCAAAAATGCTCAAAAACGCATAATATAAAATTGGGGAGGAGATGTCAGTTCGTCCGCCGGACTAATGGGGCCAGATTTTTACAGGGGCCTCCAGAAAAATAGTCATGAATTGTCATACTAAAAATAAGCACCAAGGTCCTGCTTAAGTTCGTCCGCTGCAAAAATGCCGCCTCACAAATTGGGGGAAGGCTGTCTGGCCCGCCGGACTCGAATGGGCTGATTTTATGGGCCTGTTGCAAAATAGGCAGCACGCCTAAAATAAGCACCAAGGTCCCGTCCCAAGTTCAATCAACAAGAAAATGCCCAAAAACGGTATACTGGGAGGGGTTGGCTGTCCGCCGACCTGAATGGGGCCAGACTTTCATGGTGGGCCCAGGTGCTGTCATGCACCTCAGACCAAAAATAAGCCGCCTGGGCGTACCGCCTTGCCCGTCTCACGAAATGCCCAAAATGGGCGGTTGTAAATTGGGGAGGTGGCTGGTTACACTGTCTGCCGGACGGAATGGGGCTGACTTTTGCGAGGGGCCTCCGTAGCTAAAATAAGCTGGCACTGCCCCGCCAAATAAGCGCCAAGGTCCCGGCCCCCACATTCGTCTGCCGCAAAAATGCCTTAAAACGCAAGTGGCTATAATGGGGGATTGTTGGCTATGTTCGTTCACGACTTTATCATGATTTTGCGAGGGCTTGTTGTGGCCAGGGTTGCTGAACTGCCGCCATTTAAAAATAAGCACCAAGGTCCCGCCCCGAAGTTCGGTTCGCCGCAAAATGCCTAAAACGCAAGTGGGCTATACCTACGGGGGAGAGATGTTCGTTCACGACTTAATAAAATAGACTTTATGGGGCCTCAGAAGAAAAGAAATGCTGAATCAGCTACGCCTAAAATAAGCACCCGGGCAACCTGCTTAAGCCTCGTCTGGCTGCAAAAATGCCCAAAAACAAAGTGTTGGCAGCCTGGGGAGTGGCTGGCTGTTCGCCCCGTCACGGACTCAGAATCGGGGCCGACTTTGCAGGGCCTCCGTGGTGCTGTAATAGGCAGCAAGACGCCACGCTTGTAACAGCACCCTGGGCGTCCCGTCTCTCAAGTTCGTCTCACCGCAAAAATGCCCAAAAACGTGCTGGCTATACCAAGGGCTGGCTGTCTGGTCCAATGACTCCTGAATAAATGATTACAGTAGTGGGCCTGTAGCTAAAAAATAGGCCGCTAAGCACTGCCACTTCCAAATATAAGCCACCAAGGTCCGTCCCAATGTTCCCACGCAAAAATGCCCAAAAAGTAAAGCGGGCTATAGCCTCTGGGAAGGCTGTTCGTCTGGCCGACCTGTAACGGGCTGACTTTATGAGGCCTCCGTGTGCCAAAATAGGCAGTAGGCACTGCCCAAAATGGGCACCGAGGTCCCGTCCCTGTTCGGTCCGCCTAAAATGCCTAAAAATCCATGGCTATACCGGGGAGAGATGTCAAGTTCGTCTGGATCGCAACGGGCCAGACTTAAGTAGGGGCCTGTAAAGCGAAAAAAATAGGCCGGGCGGAATTAAGCCGCCCAAAAATAAGCACCCTGAAGGTCCTGCTTAAGTTCGTCTCATTGCAAACACCCAAAACTAAAGTGCTACACTGGGAGTGGACATGTTCGTCCGCCGGATTCCTATCGGGGCCAGGACTTTAGGGGCCTCAGGTGCCGTGGTCAGGCAACAGGCACGCCGCGCCTAAAAATAGCACTGGTTGTCCCATTCCTGCTCCGTCCACAAGAAAATGCCCAAAAATGGCATACATAATGGGAGGATATTGTTCACGTGGACTCTTGAATTCACGACTTCATGAGGGGTCTGTACTCAAAATAGTCAGCACTGCCACGCCCAAATATAAGCTACCAAGGTCCCCGGTCCCTAATGTTCGTCTCACAAAAAATGCCCAAAAATCCGCGACATACTGGGGAGGCCACAAGTTTGTCCGCCCCGATTTGAACGGGGCTGACTCCGCGATGGGCCTCCTCGCGGTGCTGTAAAAATAGGCCGCAGCACCAAGGTCCCGCCCATAAGTTCAATCACGCAAAAATGCCCAAAAATCCAAGCGGCTATAGCCTCGGGGAGTGGCTGGCTGTTCGTCTCACGACTCCTTGAATGTAGCTAGACTTTGCAGAGCCCGTGCTTAAAAAATACGCCAGGCATTGCCGCCCAAAATAAGCCGCCTCGAAGGTCCCGGGCTCCAAGTTCATCCTACCGCAGGAAATGCCCAAAAAATCCAAAGTGGCTATAGCCTGGGGGGTGGGTTGCTGTCTGTCTGGCCGGACTGGGGCCAGTTTTGCGAGGGTCCTCCTCGCTTGTTAAAATAGGTCATGAACAGCCGGGCCCAAAAATAAGCACTGGGTTGTCCCGTCCCAAGTCTGCCTGCCGCAAAATGCCCAAAAACCAAAGTGGCTATACTGGGGAGGGTTGGCTGTCTCACTGACTTGAATGGGCCAGACTTCACGAGGGCCTCTCAGAAGAAAGAGGGCGGGCACTGCCAAGGTCCAAAAATAAGCACCTCAAGGTCCGGCCCCCAAGTTCGTCACTGCAGTGCCCAAAACCAAAGGGCTATACTGTAGGCTGGCCAAGTTCGTCCGCCGGACTCCTGAATGGGCCAGACTTACGAGGGGCTCAGAAATAAAAGAGGCCGCTGGCACTGCCGCTGTCTAAAAATAAGCACCATGGTCCCGGCCCCCAAGTTCACACCCCGCCGCAAAAGGCCCAAAAAACCAAGGGAGCAGGCTCAGGAGTGGATGGCTGGTGCTCGGCCCTCACGGGACTCTAATGGGGGCGACTTTCACGAGGGGCCTCCGGTGTTAAAAGAGGCCGCTGGCACTGCCGCCCAAAAGCTGGGCACCACGGGTCCTGGCCCCCAAGTTCTCAGTCTGGGCCGCAAAGGCCCAAAAAACGGAAGCGGGCTACAGGTAGCCTTGGGGAGGGGCTGGCTGCCCTCGGGTCTCGCCGGGACTGAATGTGGGCCAGACTTATGGTGGGCCTACGTGGTGCCAAAATACGGGCGGCACTGGCGCGCCTCAAAAAATAAACGCCTCGAAGGTCCCGCCCCAAGTTCGTCTGCAAAATGCCCTAAAACGGGCGGGCAGGCCTGGGAGGGGCGGCCACGTCAGCCCGGCTGACCAATGTGGCCAGACCTGCGAGGGGCCTCTGTGCTGTGGGCTGCTGGGCACTGCCCCGCAAAAAAATAAGCGACCGAAGGTCCCGTCCCCAAGTTCGGGTCTCAACAAGAAAATGCTCCAAAAACCTGTGCGCTTATAGTCTTTAGGGGAGGGCTGGGCCAAGTTAGTCCGGCCGAATCCCTAATGTGGCCAGACTCAAGTAGGCCCTCCTGGTGTCGGGTCACGGCACTCAAGACCCAAAATAAGCGCCTGGCTGTCCCATCCCAAGTTCGTCTCACCGTAAAAAAGCCCAAAACTAAAGCGGCTATGTACTGGGGAGTGGAGCCACCAAGTCTGTCCCACTGACTGGAATGGGCCCAAACTCATAGGGCCCCTGTTCAGGGTTAGGTCATGGCACTGTCACGCCTGAAAATAAGCCACCAAGGTCCTGGCCCCAAGTTCGTCTCACAAGAAAAATGCCCTAAAATCCAAAGGGCTATAAATTGGGGTGGGTGGAGCTGGCTGTTCGTCCACTGACCTCTAATGGGGCTGACTTTTAGGGCCTCCGTAGCCAAAATAGGTCATACACAACCAAAATAAGCACCCAAAGGTCCCGGGTCCCCAAGTTCGTCCACAAGAAAATGCCTAAAACGGCGGCTATAAATTGGGAGGGTTACAAGTTCGTCCGGGCCGATTCCTAATGTGGCTAGACTTATGAGGGCCCATGGTGCTGTAATAGGCCACGGGCACTGGCGCCCCAAAAAAAAAAAGTCCAAGGTCCCATCCTGTTCGTCTCAACAAGAAATGCTCCCAAAACTAAAGTGGCTATGTACTTCGGGGAGGGCTGGCCAAGTTCGTCCACCCGGATTCTGAATGGGGTCAGACGGCGCAGGGGCCTCCAGAGCTGCAATAGGCCGCCGAACTGCCACTCCCAAAAAAATACAACCAAGGTCCCATCCCTGTCTGCTCCACGCGAAAATGCCCAAAAAATCCAAGCGGCTATATTCTCAAAGGGTTGGCTGCTTAGTCCGCCGACCTCGAATGTGGCCAGATTCTGCGAGGGCCTGCAGCCGTGGTTAGGTCATGGCACTGTCACGCCTGTAACAGCCACCAAGGTCCCATCCCAAGTTCATCCACGCGAAAATGCCCTAAAACCAAGTGGCTTATAGCCTTGGGAGTGGCTGGCCAAGTTCGTCTGACCTGGACCTGAATGGGGCCAGACTTTACAGGGCCTGCGGAGCTGTGGTCAGGCCGGGCACAAGACCAAGCCGCCTTAAAAGTAAGCTACTGAAGGTCCCATCCCCAAGTTCGCCCTGGGCCGCAGTTCTAAAACTGTGGCTATAGCTGGGAGGGCTGGCTATAGTCTCACGACTTCTAATGGGGCCAGACTTTGGCGAGGGGCCTCCGTAGGCTGAAAAGGGCTGGCACTGCTGGGGTAACAAGCACTGAGCAACCCGGCCCCCCAAGTTCGTCTGGCCACAAAAATGCCCGGAAAACGTGCTGGCTATAGCCTTGGGGGCACAAGTTCGTCCGCCGACCGGAATGTGGCTGAGACTTATGAGGGCCTACGTGGTGCTGTGTAAAGCCAGGTCAGCGGGCACTGGCGCGCCCAAAAATAAACGCCCGAAGGTCCCGTCCCCAAGTTCGTCCGCCGCAAAATGCCCTAAAAACGCGGGTTATAGTCTGGGGCGGGTTGGCCACGCCGTCCGCCGACCGGAATGTGGGCTGACTTTATGGTAGGGGCCCCATGGTGCCGTGGCCAGGGGTCATGGAACACCACTAAAAATAAGCTACTGAAGGTCCCGCCCTGCTCATTCAAAAAATGCCCAAAAAACGGGTGCAAGGCTTACAGCCTGGGAGGCTGGCTGTTGTCCGAACTCGGAATGTGGCCCAAACTTTGCGAGGGGCCTCCTTGTTCCAAAAATAGGCCGCGGGCACTGCCGCGCCTAAAAATAAGCGCCCGAAGGTCCCGTCCCCAAGTTCGTCTCACAAGAAAATGCCCTAAAACGGTGGGGCTATACTGGGAGGGTTGGCTGTCTGGTCCGCCGGACTCCTAATGTGCCAGACTTTTAGGGCCTCCGTAGCCAAAATATTGCTGGCACTGCCAAATTCAAAAAATAAGCACCCAAAGGTCCCGTCCCCAAGTTCGTCTCAACAAGTAAAAATGCCCAAAAACTGCCATAGCCTGGGAGAGGCTGGCTGTTCGTCCGCCGACCCGGAATGTGGCCAGATTTTAGGCCCACGCAGCTGTGGGTCAGGGGTCGCTGGGCACTGCCGCCCAAAAAAAAAAGTCTGAAGGTCCCATCCCCAAGTCGCCGCGAAATGCCCTAAAAACGGTGGGCTATAGCCTTGGGGAGGGTTGGCCAAGTTCGGCCCAATCGACTTTAATGGGGCCGACTGTGAGGCCCCGTGAGCCAAAAATAGGCCGCGCGAACTGCCACGCCCAAAATTAAGCGCCCGAAGGTCCCATCCCCAAGTTCGTCCGCCGCAAAAATGCCCAAAAAAACGGGTGGGCTATGGCCTTGGGGAGGGCTGGTTAGTCCGGCCGGGACTCGGACTGGGTAGACTTTACAGGGCCTGCGGTGCCAGCACAGGGGTCTGCACTGCCGCCTAAAATAAGCGCCTCTCAAGGTCCCATCCAAGTTCGGCCCGGCCGGTCATGAAAATGCCCTAAAAACGGGTGGGCTATAGCCTTGGGGAGGGCTGGCCAAGTTCGGCCCACCGAATCTAATGAAGCAGACTTTTGGCGTAGGGCCCGCGAGCCGTAAATAGGTCACAAGACTGTCACGCTTCAAAAGAAACATTTATGTCCCATCCCCAAGTTCGTCCGCCGCAAAAATGCCCTAAAAACGGGTGGGCTATAGCCTTGGGGGGAGGGGCTGGCCATGTTAGTCCGCCGGACTTAATGGGGCTGTGATTTCATGTAGGGCCTGCGGTACCAAAAAGAGGTCACGGCACTGCCGCGCCCAAAAATAAGCACCGATGTCCTGGCCCCCAAGTTCGGTCTGCCGCGAAAATGCCCAAAAACGGTGGGCTATAGTCAGTGGGCTTGCTAAGTTCGGCCCGCTGGACTCGGAATGTGGCCAGACTTTTGGCGTAGGGGCCCACGCAGGCAAAAGCCAGTCATGGGTAATCGGCGCGCTTCAAAAATAAACTACCAAGGCCCCGGCCCCAAGTTCGCCTCACGCGAAAAATGCCCTAAAACGGGTGGGGTTGCAGCCTTGGGGAGTGGTTGCTGCCTCGGCCCGTAATGGACTCGAATGTGGCCAGATTTTGCGTAGGGCCACGGTGCTGCTGTAAATAGGGCCGCGGGCACTGGCGCCGCCCAAAATAAATGCCCGGCGTCCCGGCCCCAAGTTCGTCTGCCGCGAAAATACCCTAAAAACGGTGGGTTACAGCCTTTGGGGAGGCTGGCTGTTCGGTTCGCCGGACGCGAATGTGGCCAGATTCTTGCGAGGGGCCTACGTGGTGCTGTGGCCAGGCAGCTGCACTGGCGCGCCAAAAATAAACGTCAAGGTCCCGTCCACAAGTTCGGGTTCACGAAAATGTCTGAAAAACTGGGGTATAGTTTGGGGAGCTGTTGGCTGTTCGTCCGGACTCCTGAATGCGGGCTAGACTTGCTATGGCCCACGGGTGCCAAAATAAAGCCATGCAAGACCAAGGCTTCAAAAATCAGCTGTATCAAGTGTCCTGCCCCAAGTTCGTCTGTCAAGAATATGTTCTAAAATCAGCGGGCTATAGCCTGGGAGTGGGAGCATGTTCGTCTAACGGACTTCCTGAATGGGCCAGAGCCTCAGGCCTCCTTGTGCCGGGGAATAGGCCTCGGCACTTCACGCCTAAAAAATAAGCACCAAGGTCCCATCCCCAAGTTCTCGCTGTCTCAACAGAAAATCCTAAAAACGTGCTGGCTATAGCCCTGGGAGGGTTACAGCCTGGTTCACGGACTTGAATGGGTCAGATTTCTTATGTAGGGCTCGTGAGCTGGGGAATAGGTTAAGCGCCATCGCCGCTGCCCAAAATAAGCTACCAAGGTCCTGGCCTCAAGTTCGTCTCCCTGGAAAATGCCCAAAAACTACTGGCTATAGCCTGGGAGGGTTGACAAGTTCGTCTCACGGACCTGAATGTGGCCAGATCTTCACAGGCTCACGGTGCCAAAATAGGTCACAGCATCAGCGCGCCCAAAATAAATGCCAAGGTCCCGTCCCAAGTTCGTCTCACGCAAAATACTCCTAACAACCATAATATATAGCCCTGGGGAGGGTTGGTTGTGCCGGTTCACGGAATCTGAATGTGGCCAGACTTTGCGAGGGCTTACGGTGCTGTAAAATAGGTAGCAGCGGGCACTGAAGGCCCAAAAATAAACGCCTGGATGTCCCATTCCCAAGTTCGTCTTCAGCCAAGAAATGCTCAAAACTATGGCTATAGCCTGGGGAGCCAAGGGCTGTTCGGGTTCACGACTTTGACGCGCTTTACCAAGTGAGGGGCTCATTGTGGTGCCAAAATAGTCATGCACTGCCAAAAATCAGCGTCTGATGGTCCTGCCTCAAGTTCGTCTGGGCCGCAAATATGCTCCTGCAGTGCGGGTGCTAGCCCGTGAGTGGCTGGCTGTTCGCCCACCCGGACTGAATGGGCCGACTTATGCAGGGGCTCAGGCCGAATAGCCTGGCACTTCCAGACGCCCAAAAATAAGCACTGGCGTCCCATCCCCTAAGTTCGTCTGCAAAATGCCCAAAAAACGCTGGCTTTAGCCTTTGGGAGGGCTACGGGTTCGTCTCACTGGACCTGAATGGGCCTGCACTTTGCGAGGGGCCTCCATGTGCTGTGGGGGATAGGTCAGGGCACTGCTGCACCCAAAAATAAGCGCTCAAGGTCCCATTCTCAAGTTCGTCTGCAAAAATGCCTAAAAATGGGTAAAAGGAGTAGTCTTGGGGAGGGCTGGCCAAGTTCGTCCACTGGATCTGAATGGGCCCAGACTTCATGTAGGGGCTCAGGTGCTGGGTGGGCCAGGTCATGGCACTGCCGCACTCAAAAATAAGCTACCAAGGTCCTGGCCCCAAGCACGGCCTCACTGCAAAATGCCTAAAAATGGGTAGAAGCTATAGCCTGGGAGGTTGACAAGTTCGTCCGCCTGGACTTTACTGGCCCAGATTTCATGAGGGGCCTCTGTGCTAAATAGGCTACTTGGCATCGCTGCTCCAAAGGTCCCGGCCCCCAAGTTCGGTTCAGTAAAATGCCTAAAACGCTGGCTATAAATTGGGAGGGCTGGCCAAGTTCGTCTGGCCGGACTCGGAATGGGCCTAGACTTTAGGGGCCTGCTTGGCTAAATAAGCTGCTGGCACTGCTGCTACCAAAGGTCCCGGCCCCTGTTCGTCATTCACGCAAAAATGCCCAAAAACTAAAGCGGCTTTAGCTGGGGAGGGCTGGCTGTTCGGTCTGCCGGATTCCTCGGAATGGGCCCACTTTATGTAGGGCCTCCTGTGAAAAAGAAAGCCGCGTCGTCATACTTCAAAATAAGCCATCAAGGTCCCGCCCCCAAGTTCGTCCACGTAAAATGCTTTCCAAAATCTAAAAAGGCTCGGGGGATGGCTGGCTAAGTTCGTCTGGCTGACCTTTAATGGGGTAGACTTTCACGAGGGGCCTCGGTGCTAAAATAGGCTTGCATATTGCCGCCTAAAACAAGCATCAAGGTCCTGGCCCCAAGTTCGTCTGCAAAAATGCCTAAAAACGGAAGCGGGCATACTGGGGGTGGGATATTAAGTTCAATACTGGACTCGGAATGGAGCCAGACTTTGACAGAGGGAGCCTGCAGCGCTAAAATAGGTCATGGGCACTGCCGCTACCAAAATAAGCTACTGAGGTCCCGTCCCCAAGTTCGTCTCACTGTGAAAATGCCTAAAACGGTGGGCTATAGCCTGGGGGAGGGTTGGCCAAGTTCGTCCGTCGGACTGAATGGGGCTAGACTTTATGTAGGGGCCCTGGGCCAAAATAGGTCATGGCACTGCTGCTACCAAAAATAAGCTCCAAGGTCCGTCCCCAAATTGGTTCACGTAAAAACGCCCAAAACGAAGCTGGCTAAAGTTAAGCCTTGGGGAGGGCTGGCTGTTCGGTCCGGCTGAATCGAATGGGCTAGACTTTCATGAGGGCCTCCGTGGTGCTGTAAAATAGGCACAAGCCGGCACTTGGCAAAAATAATACCGAAGGTCCCTGGCCCCTGTCTCATAAAATGCTCTAAAAATGGTGGGCTATAGCCTGGGGAGGCTGGCCAAGTTCAGGAGACTGAATGGGGCCAGACTTTGCGAGGGGCCAGGTTGGGGACAGCCAGATGGGCACTGCAAGGCCTAAAAATAAGCGTCAAGGTCCGGGTCCCCAAGTTCGTCTACGCAAAAATGCCTAAAAACGGGTGGCTGGTGGCCTTGGGGAGGGCTGGCAGTTCGTCTCACTGACTCCGGAATGTGGGGCCAGACTTTGCGAGGGGCCTCCGGGCTGTAATAGGGTCACACTGCTGTGCGGGTACAAAAAAATAAGCTCCCAAAGGTCCGTCCCCAAGTTCGGTCTCACGCAAAATGCCCAAAAAACGGCGCGGGCTATAGCCTGGGGAGTGGCGTTCGGCCCGCTGAATCGGAATGGGGCTGCACTTTTACGAGGCCTGCCGGACACGCCAAAAATACCTGGGTTGGCACTCAAGGTCCCGTTCGTCACAAGCAAAATGCCTAAAACGGTGGGATATAGCTTTGGGGGGAGGGCTACAAGTTCAGACAGACTCGGATGGGGCGAGAGACATTCAGGGGGCCTTGGTGCTGTAATAGGTCACGGCACTGCTGCAAAATAAGTGCCTGACCAAGGGTCCCCCATGTTCATCCGCAAAAATGCCCAAAAAAGGGGTGGGCTCTAGCCTTGGTGGGAGGGGCTCGCCAAGTTCGTCCGCCGGACTCGGAATGGGGCCAGACTTTACGAGGGGCCTCCATGTGCCAAAAATAGGCCGCGGGCACTGCCGCGCCCAAAAATAAGTGCCCGGAGGTCCCGTCCCCAAGTTCATCCGCTGCAAAAATGCCCAAAAAAGTGGCTCTAGCTCATGGGGGTTTGCCAAGTTCGTCTCATTGGACCTCTGAATGGGCCAGACTTTTATGAGGGCCTCAGTGCTGTAATAGGCCGCAGTGGGCACCAAAAATAGCGCTCAAGCTCCTGGTCCGCAAGTACCACGTAAAAATGCCTTCCAAAAAACGGTGGCTATAGCCTGGGGAGGGTCAAGCTGGTCTCACGGACTGAATGGGGCCAGACTGCCACAAAATAGAAGTCATGGCACCGCCACCAAAAATAATCCCCCGAAGGTCCCGTCCCCAAGTTCGACCGCCGCAAAAATGCCCAAAAAATGGGTGGGCTATAGCCTTGGGGAAGGGGCTGGCTGCCAAGTTCACGCCGAATCGGAACGGGCCGACTTTACGAGGGCCTCAAAATAAAAATAGGTCATGCTGGCACTGTCATAAGCGCCTACCCATTCCCCAAGTTCGGTTCACGTAAAATGCTCTAAAAACGGGTGGGCCATAGCTATTCTGGGGAGATACAAGGCTGGCTCGTCCGCCGGACTCGAACCAGACTTTCACAGGGCTCAAAAATAGGCACTGCCTCAAAAATAAGCTACTGAAGGTCCTGGCCCCAAGTTCGTCTCACCAAAAATGCCCAAAAAACGGGGCTATAACTGGGGAGAAGGGCTGGCTGTTCGTCTCACGAATCGAGTTGGGCCAGACTTTTACGAGGGGCCTGTAAAGCCACTGCCGCGCCCAAAAATAAGCACCCGAAGGTCCCGTCCCCAAGTTCGTCCGCCGCAAAAATGTCCAAAACGCCGGCTATACTGGGGGTCCAGGACTCTAATGGGCCAGACTTTGGCGAGGGGCCTCAGCCAGGCCATGTCACTGCCGCACCCAAAAATAAGTGCCCGGAGGTCCCGTCCCCAAGTTCATCCGCTGCAAAAATGCCCAAAAAAGGGGTGGGCTCTAGCCTTGGTGGGAGGGGCTCGCCAAGTTCGTCCGCCGGACTCGGAATGGGGCCAGACTTTACGAGGGGCCTCCATGTGCCAAAAATAGTCATGGGCACTGCCACAAAAATAAGCCACCAAGCTCCTCCGTTCGTCCAAAAAAATGCCTAAAAACGTATAGCCTCGGGGGAGGGTTTTCGGCTCTCACTGGACTGGAATGGGCCAGACTTTGTAGGGCCTCCAGTGCTAATAGGCTGCTGGCACTGCCGCCTAAAAATAAGCCCCTGAAGGTCCCCCCTCAAGTTCGACAAAAATGCCTAAAACAAGTATAGGGGAGGATTGGCCAAGTTCACTGGACTAATGGGGCCACACTTGCAGGGACCTCCGGTGCTGTAATAGGCTGTGGCACTGCCACACCAAAAATAAGCTCCCGCCCCTGGCCCCAAAGTTCAAAAAATGCCCAAAAACCAAGTGGCTATAGGGGGAGTGGCCAGGCTGTTCGTCTGGACCTGAATGGGACTGCGAGAATTCCGTGCCAGCTGCCAGGTCTGGCACTGCCGCCCAAAATAAGCGCCTCAAGGTCCCGCCCCAAGTTCACGCAAAAATGCTCCAAAAACGGTGGGCTTTGGGGAGTGGCTGGTGCCAAGCCTGGGTCGCACGCCAGAACAAGCGAGACATTAGGGCCTCCGTAGGCCAATATAGGCTGTGGCACTGGCACCAAAAACAAGCCCGGAGGTCCCGCTCCCAAGTTCATCCGCAAAATGCCCAAAAACGGGCCATGGCTATAGCTCGGGGGGCTGGTTCGGTTCACGACTCGGACTGGGGCCGACTTTACAGGGCCTCCGTGGTGTT
The DNA here is from genome assembly GCA_030448925.1 of Citrus cavaleriei. Classification (NCBI taxonomy): domain Eukaryota; kingdom Viridiplantae; phylum Streptophyta; class Magnoliopsida; order Sapindales; family Rutaceae; genus Citrus; species Citrus cavaleriei. Next base: position 16,759 of record JAUJEN010000009.1, read on the forward strand.
AAATAGTGCCGGCTACCGTCAAGACCTAAAATAAGCTACTGAGGTCCTGGCCCCCCAAGTTCATACGTGAAAAAATGCCCAAAAGGAAGTTTAGGCCAGCGAGTGTCACTAAGTTCAGTCTGACGGACTCCTTGAATGGGGCCAGACTTCATTTAGGGCCCAGTGTTGGGTAAAATAGGCCTAACTGCCGCGCCAAAAATAAGCCACCGCTCCCGTCCGCAAGTTCGTCTGCCGCAAAATGCCCAAACGGGCTAGAATTGTAGGAGGGTTTCGCCAAGTTCGTCCGCCGGACTCCTGAATGGGGCCAGACTTTTAGGGGCCCAGATGCTAGTGGCACTGCCAAGGCCCAAAATAATCCCCGAAGGTCCCATTCCCCTCAAGTTCGACCACGCAAAAATGCCCAAAAATGAAAGGCTATAAATGGGGGAGGAGTTGGCTGTTCGTCTACCACTGGACTAATGGGGCCGACATGAGGGGCCCGTGCTGTAATAGGCTGGGCACTGCCGCTGCCTAAAATAGCTCCAAAGCTCCGGGCCCCCAAGTTCGTCTGGCCGCAAAATGCCCAAAAAAAGCGCTCAATGGGTGGGAGGGTCACAAGTACGACTCGAATGGGGACTTTACGAGGGCCTCATGTGCTGTTCGGGTCGCTTCACTGCCGCAGTAGTCATGGCATCGCAAGTTCAAAATGCCCAAAAACGCGGGCTATAGCCTGGGAGGGAGCCAAGTTCGTCCTGGACTCGAATGGGGCCTGCCAAAGGGCTCATGGCACCGCCAGCCTAAAATAATCTCCCTCAAGGTCAAGTTCGACCGCCAGTGCCCAAAATGGGTGGGCTATAGCCTCGGGAGAGGGCTGGGGTCTCATGCCGACTGGGGCTGACCATGAGGGGCCTGTAGACAAAGGCCAGGTTACCCAAAAATAAGCTCCTGAAGCTCTCAAGTTCGTCTGGCCGTAAAAATGCCCAAAACTAAAGCGGGCTATAAAATTGGGGGAGGGTTGGCCAAGTTCACTGACTTGAATGCTTAGGGGCCTGTGCTAATAGGGCATGCACTGTCAAGCCTAAAAATAAGCTACTGGAGGTCCCGCCTCAAGTTCGTCTCACGCAAAATGCCTAAAACGGTGGGCTATAGCCTTTGGGGAGGGTCGGCCAGACGCCAGATTTCTCGGATGGGACGAGATTTGCGAGGGCCTGTGGCTAAAATAGGCCACTGGCAATTGCCAGACCTAAAACAAGCTACCGGAGGTCCTGCTCCCAAGTTCATCCGCAAAATGCCCAAAACCAGCGGGGCTATACTGGGAGTGGGGCCAAGTTCGTCTCACTGGAAATGGGGCCACTTTACGGGGCCTCCAGAGGTGTTGTAACAGGGCTGGCGCCGCTACCGCCAAGACTAAACATAAGCACCCAGGTCCCGTCCCCAAGTTCATTCGGCCAGAAAAATGCCCAAAAAGCGGCTCTAGCCAAAGTAGGGTCTAAGTTCGTCTGCCGGACTCTGAATGGGGCCAGACTTCATGTAGGGCCTCCATGTGCTGCAAAAATAGGTCAGGCCGCGGCACCAAGCTCCCGTCCGCAAGTTCGTCCAAAATGCCTAAAAACGTGGCTATAGCTGGGGAGTGGCTTTCACGGAGTTCGTCACGGACCTAATGGGCTGACTTTTAGGGCCTCCAGAGCCACAATAGGGTCATGGCACTGCCGCCCAAAAATAATCCTCGAAGGTCCTCGGGTCCCAAGTTCGACCGCACTTTAAAATGCCTAAAATGGTATAGGGGGAGTGAGGGTTGGCACAAGTTCGGTCTACCGGACTTTAATGGGGCCAGACCATGTAGGGGCCTGTGCCAAAATAGCTGTGGCACTCACAAAATGCCCAAAATAAGCTCCCAAGCTCCTGCCCTCAAGTTCGGTCTCACGCAAAATGCCCAAAAACGCGGTGGCTATAGCCTGGGGAGGGCTGTTCGTCCCACGGACTCGGAATGGGACCAGACTTGCGAGGGCCTGCCGCATGGGGTTATATGTAAGGGTCATCGCCAAAAATAAGCTACCAAGGTCCTGCCCCAAGTTCGTCTGCCAGAAAATGCCCAAAAACGGTGGGCTATTGTTGAGTGTTAGAAAATGGTATTTATAAAGGAGAAAACCGGGCTATTTTACATTTCAAGTCTTACTAACAACCTTACTTTATGTATTTAACCTTCTTGTGATTTAATTACGGTATGTGTTTTATTTAATTAAGTATTTTATGTATTTTAGGGCATTATAGTCATTTCACAATAAAGGAGAGATCAGACGGCAAATCGATATCACTTTTGAACTCGTGATCGGTTTAAACCTTAGAGGAGCATAAAAGGAAAATGGCACTATTCATATGTAATGCATTATTCACGGTACTTAATACGTTATCGTTTCACAACATCGTTTCACATAGACGGATCGATGACGATCGATGATGCATTGACCGATGAGGTCACGATCCGGGCTAAAATTTGTACCGCTGATGGTGACGCAAAAGATATCGCTGGATGAAAATTCGCAGACGGCATACATCAATACATTGTGATTATTTTCAACCAAACCGAAGACATCGCTCAAACCGCACATCGTTTCATCCGAAGTCAAACCGACGGTTATCGTTTCATCCACGGGTCAAACCGTGAACTGCTGATGATGACGCGCAACTCGAAGGCCCAAACTGCTTTTTAATCCGGCGGCTACATGATTTACCCATACGATTATAAAAAGCGGCCTCCTAATTTGATATCCCTTAATCTATTTTTGACCCATTTTTATGTAATTCTCTCCATCTTGTATTTTCTTTGTATTTTAATAAATTCCTATTTTGCCTCTAGTTCACCATGAAAGTAGTTAGTTTTCTTTTTAAGTCAGTCAAGGTGAAGTTTCAACATGTGTCATGGGCTTAATTTGGTAAATTTATTTTCTTCCCTCTAGTTTTTAGTGGATGATTTGGACTTATCGTCGACAAATAATACTTCGATCTTGTTCACATACCGCCTTGCTACACCCGCTTCTCTAAGTATAAGGTTATTATTATTCGCACGTATAAGCCCCTTAGCACCATATTGATTAGAGTTGGTTCATGAGGTCTGATTCCCCTCATGATTTAATTGGCATTAATACGGATTATTTAGCCTATGATGCATGTCGATACGATCCGATACCCAAGTGCTATTTCAATAGATTTCTTCAATTTACTCTCGCTATTGTAATTCCAATTTTAGAATTTATTATCGCCATTTCAATTCCAATTTGATAATTTAAAATCACTTCCACCACAATTCCAACCTATTTACAAAATTAATTCTACATATAATTAAAATCCACCTCCCTGTAACGACACTGCCACCATTAGTCTATACTACGACAGATTCGCAGCATTATGTAGTACATTAAAATTTGCACAACAAGTTTTTGGCGCCGTTGCCGGGGAGGTAAGTAATTTTAATTCATAGAATTAATTTTTTTGTGAATAATTTCTTTTATTTGTTTTCTTGTATTTTTTTTTTATTATTATTATTAAAAAAGTAAATTCATTTAAAGGTTAGTATTTCTTTCTTTTTCTTCTTTAAAATTCGTGAATTTAATTTTCAATTTATTTTTCTTTGTAATTTTGTTTATTTTATTAATTTAATTTTAGTTAATTTATTTCACGTATTTATTTTTGTATTTTATATAGTAAGTTGTAATAATAGTTAAATAAGGTTATCATAATTCTCCCTTATCTTTATTTTTTTATTTGCTTTGTTCTCATCTTTATTTTTTTGTTTTGTTTGCATCTTTATTTTTATTTTATTTGTTTCATGTACATCGTATCAGTAATATTACCCAATCTCGAACCTATAGACCTTCGAATTAGAAAAAAACACTTCAAGCACACACAAACACGTTAAAATAAAATGGATCACAAGCACCATGAGAGAGGCCATTTATGGACTATTTTAGTCCTTAGCTAATTTGAGCACGCTATGCATAAGATACCAAATGAAATGCTGCCAGAGCTTTGAACTAAAACCTAGTGTGCTAAATTGTTCCCCCACATTCTATGGCTTAGAAACGAGGACCCATATAATCATCTCAATGATTTTCATGCCATTTGTCAAACATTTAAATATTTAGAATTTTTCGTAATGTTAAACTCAGATTATTCCCATTTTCTTTTTGAAGATAGAGCTCGCTCATGGTTAAATACTTTACTCGCTAATAGCATTGCATCATGGGAACAAATGGTAACTAAATTTTTGAATAAATATTTCCAAAGCAGCATAAAAACCAATGCTATTCGCAGTAAATTTTAGAGTTCATACTAAAGAGAGGATTTACAGCGCTTTTCAAACTCGGAGCGATTTATCAATGGGCTACTCTTGAAGTGTCCACATCATGGGTACGAAAAAATGGCACCAATGTCAATACATTTTCGAGGATTATTGGCCGTATCGAATGCAAGAATGGCTAATGGGCAACAAGTTTGAGGAGAGCTAATGTCCAAAAAGCAAAGACGTAGATTTGGGAATTCTTTCAAATGACAAGCTGGACAATTCTAACAACCGAGTCGGTCACCTGTGAATACCAAAAGAATTAAAGGAGTAAATGAGGTTCAAATCATGAAGTCAACTTCGGAATCAAAGAAGTTGCATGATGGTCAAGGTCTTGTTTACAACAAGATCATTATCGATCGCTAAATCAATGTAACCACATGACCATGACTCATACTCGATCAAGCCAATGCCATAGTGTAATCAAAACCATCGAATTACAAACCCATACTCCAACACATATAACCCCTGGAGAGACCACCCCAATTTTTCATGGTCTCAAGGATTCCAACAGAACGGACCAAACAGCCCAGCCCACCAATTCCTCAAGTTCTCAAGCCTCTATTTAGACCATTCAATCGTAACCGTAACTACTCTCAACCTGCACTATGGAGGATGGCATTCCAATTTCAAGAATGTTACTCATTCTACCATTGAGCAAATGTCAAGACTGCATCATTGATGGACTAAATGGAGTTGAAAGGTGCTTCAATTCACAAGCCCAATCGCTTAAGCTCGAGGATGTAGGGACAACTTGCTTCTTCGGCCTCGTGACCTGGCAATTATCAAGTGAGAAAGGTAAATTTCAAGTCAACTGTCAATCCCAGCGAGTAACATGAAGCAAGTACCAGCTCACCACAAAGAAAGATTTTGGGAGAGTGCAATGCCATGACCTAAGTAAAAGGGTGAAAAGAAGTCGGCTAAGCCAACAAAGCCGAGATGTAACCAAAGAAAATCAAATTGTACTCGTGAATGTCAAGAATCACCACCGGAGGAGAGAGAGAAACCAACCCATTAGAATACGCCCAAAGCTCCATTTCCTCGAGGTTACAGCTGAAAGGAGCATGGAAACCACAGAGATTCTTGAAATTCAAATGTGTTGTTAACATCCCTTACTTCGATGCTATTAAACAAGTTCCATCTTATGCCAAGTTTCTAAAGACCTTTGTACTAAAAAAAAGAGAAATACGATGTTCAAAAAGAAGCATGTACTTTTTAATGTAAAACGTTGTATACTCCAACATAAAATTCCTTTAAAATGCAGCACTGTGCTCCCCCATCTATCTCTCAGAGTATGTGAACTCACACAATCGAGAATGCTTTGGTTGATTTGTGAGCCAGTGTAACTGCTGTCTTTATTCATTTTCAGAAACTTGGACCGAGAATTACACCAACTCCAAATACATAACTTCAGATCGCCCACCTAAAATACCTCGAGGTATTGTGTGCAGAGACGCGCTTATCCGTAGACAAGTTTTATTTTCCTCGTGATTTCGCATTGTAATCGACACTCAACCAATACAGATTCAAGGGCACATCCCTATTATTCTAGGCTTCAATGAATTTTTCTCGTTGGGCAATCATGGATGCTCACATTCAACGCAGATCGAAATATGCAGCTGTCCTTCGGCAACATGACTACGGAGTCAATATCTTCAACATTGCCAAACAACCTCACAAAGCAGATGATGGAATTATGGATTTAATCAAGCATTAGTTGATGATACTTTTTATTTCAAACCTGTTACGATCCTTTACAAACATGTTTAACTCACTTTCGCTTCGATTTTGATGATGACGACGGCCGACGAAAGGATGTGTCAACGCTCGCTGACTCAACACCATCCTATGGATACTAATAAATGGAAGTCAAGAGTTGAACAACTAGCACCATCGTGAGTAAGAAACTCATCCCATCATCGAATCACCAATTTAAAACTCCTGAGCTCAACCATTACCCAACACATTGAATATGCGCTTATAAGGTTAATTCCCACTCTAAGTAATCATCTCATCATCCCGAAACGACGAACAAAAAGGTAAGTTGTTGGATGTTTGAAAGACACAAAGGAGCATTAGGTATGGACTACATAGCGTATATAGTATAAACCCCAGATTGCATGCATTACATTCACCTTTGATGAAAATGTAAATCTATTTGTGAAATGCAACGCTTGGTTAAACTTAATAATAGCAAGTCAAGTAATGTAAGTCCTGTTTTATTAGACGCAGTATCATTTCTTACCCAATTTCCCTCGAGTACAGTTCATGGTCCCGTATGTTGTCCCCAAAAGTCAGAGTCACAGTTAAATGTCCACGATAATGAATTGATACCAACTAGTAGTAAATTCACAGATGGCGTATGACTGACATATAAAGTTGAATTCGCCACACGAAAAGACCATTTTCCTTGACCATTTATCGATCAAATTGATGACAGATTAGCAGCCATGAATTTTATTGCTTTCTGATGGCTACTCAGATATAATCAGATTCTTAGCAGTACCAAAAAGATCGAGAAACTACTTACTCTGCCCTTTGGCACTTTTTACATAGAGAATGCCATTGGATTATGTAATGCACCTCATTCCAACGATGCATGTCGAGCATTTTTTCGATATGGTTGAACGATTCTCAAGTCTTTGGGCTGGATGATTTTCTATCTTCTAATTGACTCGTGATCAACAAGCTGTTTACATCATCTAACGCTAGTTCTCGGCAGAGATGTACCGAGAAGAACTTAGTTCTGAATCGGGAGAAGTGCCATTTTATGGTAAACAAGGTATTGTTCTCGGTCACATCATTTCGAGCAAAGGTATCGAGGTTGACAAAGCCATGGATCTCATTTAATCTTCCAATCCACCTAAAATACCGAGAAGTAAGATCTTTCCTTGTACGCTGGTTTCTATAGACGTTTCATTAAAGATTTTAGCAAGTTTCTAGACCTTATGCACTGATTTAAAGGATGTACCTTTATCTTTAATGATTCATGTCTTATGCGGCTTTTGAAAATTAAAGCATTGTTGACATCATCACCCATCATTCGTGCCCCAAACCTGAGCTTACCATTCGAAGCTTTACGTGTGATGCATCCGATTATGCAAGAGAGTGCTTTAGGACAAAGAGTTGATCGAATTCCCATGTTATTTACTAAGCGCTAGTACGACATTGAACGATGCACAGCTTGAACTATCTAACCATCAAAAGAAATGCTATAGCAGAAAGTTTGCATTGGAAAAATTTCGATCTTATCTCATTGGTTGTAAAATAATTATATTCATGTATCACGTCGCTTTAAATATCTTCTCACAAAGAAAGATGCAAAAGCTAGACTAATTCGTCGGTATTACTTTTGCAGAATTTGACTTGAATTCAAAGATAAGAAAGGCAATAAAATGTCGTATGGGACCATCTCTCTCGCTCCATTTTGACACAATTACAGAGCCATTACCATTAAATGAGTTTACGAAATATTCCCCTTGATGAACAATTGATGAACGGAAGTATTACTGGCGCTGATATAGTTAATTATCTTGTTGCTGTGTAAATTTCTGCAGCATCGACCAAGCAAGACAAGGCTAAATTCTTGCGTAAATAAAGAATTTCTTTTGATGACCCAGATTTGTTCAAGTATCAGGCATCAAATTGTTAGGACGATGTGTCCCGTTAAAGTTAGAAATTCGTAATATCCTTCATTCCGCCACTTAACAAGCTTTCATGAGGCCATTTCAAGCTAAGAAAAAAGCCGACTAAAGTTTTACAATGTGGTTTCTATTGGCCAACTATACTCGAGATGCTTACACTTCGCTCTTCATGGATAGGTGTCAACGAATGGGGAGCATTACACGGTAAAGAACATACGATGCCACTAAATCCAATTTGAGCGGTGGTTGAGATTTTCGACGATGTAGTATCGACTTCACGGGACCATTTCCCTCTTCGCCATCAATACATATTGGTTGCGTTGACTACGATCAAAACGGGGTGGAAACAATTCCATGCAGTAATCCAATGATCAAAGCAGGTGATAGCGAGCAGATTTTTGAAAAAGTTGAACATTGTTTCACGCTGATTCCCTCGAGCGATAATCGCCACGGTGGTGCCCACTTTTGTAACAAAGCATTTAAAGCTAACTTTTGACAAAGTATTCAATCACACACAAAGTGGCGTACCCATATCATCCGCAGAAAACCGTTTGAGATCTTCCAATCGAGAAATCAAGGCATATATTAGAAAAACGGTGAGGCTGCATGTAAAAGATTAATTAAGACTTGACGATGCATTACGGCATATAGAACGGCTTTCAAGACCCCGATCGGGATGTCACCCATAGGCTAGTACGGAAAAGTTTCTACACCTACCCATCAGGAACTCGAGTATCGCAGTATTGGGCTATCAAGAAATCTAACTTTGATACATGCAAAGCAAGCCAACCGTAAGAAGATTATGGCATGTGAATCCTGAAGAAATTGCAACGATGCATAATAAATGCCAAGATTTATGCAAAATTTAATGAAAGTCTTTTCATGATAAGTACATTACGAGAAAATTGCTCACCTGTGTCGAAGTGTTTATTCAATTCGCTTGCACTCTATTCCGTGTTAAGTTACGCCTCAAGGTCCTGGTCCCTTTATTGTTCATAATTGCTTTTTCCACACGGCAATCAAATTATGACCCAAAGAACGGTGTCACAAAGTGCCAGTTAAACGGTCAAAGATTAAAGCTTACATTCGAGTATCAACCACATGGAGAAGATAATCAAATAAATTCCGAGTGACCCACCAGATTTGAAATTGATTTTTCTTTTTGTCGATTTGATTTTTCTTCTTTCTTTTTTTTATTATTCTTTTGCTAATCAAATTATTTTTGCATAAGTGTGTTTGTCTAACTCCATTAAGTTTTCTCTATCATTTTTAATCATGAGTACCTTTTACTTAGACCGCTCCTCCCGAATATCATTCTTAAACCACTTCAACGTGTCAAACCTCATCTCAAAAGGCAGATTCAATTTTAAAATACACATCGTAGGGGGCTTTACAACCACCGTAAGTTAGTATCCCATGTCGAGGGCTTTCCAGGTGTCCAACCGTAGACATCGAGAGGTTGTTTACATCCAATGAGCTCGAGGTAAATCTATAAGAGACGATTTTTTTAATTTTCTTTCGGTGTTTTGAATTTGTTTTCCTGCTTCAGGTGCTTTAGTTTGTTACCCTGCGAAGTTGGCGGATAACTAAGGTACCTCGTGACAATCAAGTCGGTTAACTTCGCCCCATAATAACCGAGTATTCCTGAGGCGGGCGGCCTGGATAAACGGTGAGGCAGCTTCACAGCAGCGCATTCGCTGCCTTCACTTCCTCGTAATGCCCTCCTCCTTATAATCTATAAAGCCCGGGTCCGAACGCATGCGATTGCTCGCGAGAATAACATACCTCGCAGACATCCGCTTGGTTAATCGAGGTTAAAGTACGACAGTGTGTGAGTTAATTTCTCTCCTAAATTTATCGTATCTGTTCTACGCTTCAATATGTAAAGGAAATTATGCAAAGAAAACGATTTAGCTCAAGAATTTCTCTGCTTGTCACAAGTGCTGTAATGAGTTGCGCGTATAGAAACCCATGTTCTTAGAAAGTAATGGTGTCCTGGATAACAGAAGATAAGATTCAATCTTTATTGTGATGGCTTGAATAGCGAGTCATCGGACGGACATATCCTTCGCCTTCTCAACGCATCCATGCCGGATATGGTGCTGAGCGATTCTCCGCCATGGCCATTATTCCAAAAGAGCATGTACGATTATAGTCTCGAATCGACTATAAACGACCCTGCTTCGGCTTTATATAGGAAAACCGATGCAGTTTTCCATCCTCACCCACGAGTATGCTCTAAGGTGCCGTTGCACGGTAGAAACTGCAGAGGATCGGATTAATTAGCAGCCATACCGCAATTGACGCAGTAAGCATCCTTTTACTTTATCGTTATTTTATTTCATTTCACCGTTGTTTTATCGTCGTATTATTGTCTTAATAATTTTGTTATCGGCTTTTTTTGACTCATGAGCCACGCGGTTTTACGCTTATTTGACACCCGACATGTTACCCTGCTACGCTTGATCCAACGTCACCAAGATTCTTAAACGGATTTTGTCAAGCACCTACAAATTGTTTCGGTATATCACAATGGCAACCATCTAACAGACAATTCAAGAACATTTAAAGGTCGATTTACCTCTACGGCAACATAAAGAGTTTGCCGAGGCAGCTATAGATCTGGTCAAGGATAAGCAATGAGAAAATTACACTGGTGTAATGGAGGAGGTAACCGAGGTTATCAAAATGGTCTCGTAAGGTACTTATCGTGAGGAAAAGGGTGTTAGGCATCATCCCAAGAGTCTCAAAACCATTGGGCAGTTCGTCCACTCATCAACCTGAGAGAAGAGTTAGTCACCCTGTGTATGCAAAGAATAACTAAATGCTTTAATCACGCCGATGCTTTTATTTTCCAGTGAGATCTTGCAGCCCAATTAGAGGCACTTATGACACTAGCATCTCGGCCCATCTACACATTCACCAAAACCCATCGGTTTGTTAAATGTCAATAACTTTATGAATATTATCAGATTTCTTAACCATGCAATAAAAACTATTTCATTCCTTCTAACGTGAAAAATTCCTTTATTTGTGCTCACACCTTAATGAGCTACTGGAGCAAGTTACAAGTTTATAAACCGGAAATGTAATTCTCGACCTTTGTGTCGAGTGACCAAATAACACGGTAAGAAACAAGTGTAGTAAGAAGTACAAATTAATGTAACTCTCCCATCAGAAATATTTTCTTCTGGTGGTTGTACCACCCAGTGATGTCTTCAACTCATTTCTTTCCTTTAAAAACATTGAGGACAGTTTGCCTCGGGGGAGAAATAGTCGGCTAAATTGTGAAATTTTGTTGTTTTTACTAATTCTTTTGTTGTGTAAACTAACTGCTATAATCTTTCAGGTTGGCATTACCGAATGGTTACAGACACTTCTGTAAACGATTTCATCGTTTAAAAAATAATAAAAAATAATTAAAAAAGAAAAAAATTTTACATTTTCTTTTTCTTTACTACAAGCTTATGTTTATTTTTCTTCTTTTAATTTCTCCTCTATAAATATACATTTTCCAACTTTTGAGTCAAGATGGCTGAATAATGGATGTAGCCTCTGTAAACGCATCTTCTTTAAAAAAAAATCATTTTTGCTTTCTATCATTTTATTAACTTTTCTAATTGGGCTTTACGTGATCATTTTCATGATTACATTTGCCATTTTCCTTTCATGCTTAGAATAGGGTCGGGGTAGAAATGTTGTTGAAAGTTAAAAAATAAAAAATTGTATGATTTGCTTTAACATCGGATGACATGATTAATTTCAAATTTTAGTATTCGATATCTTCGTCTCGTTGACGTTACATTATGTTTGCTACTCTACATGTCGATGTTTGAGACAAATACTTAGTTGCTCAAGCGGAATGAACATGTCATAAATAAGTGCCAAGCGAGTTGTTGAGCCCATCATTTCTTGAGAGAACCTTTGCCCATTCTCTATACAAATTAGCAAATGCTTTATTGATTTTATATTATCGATTCTGTATTTCTTTTAAGTTAACCCTTTAAAAAAAAATGAAAATTAAAAAAAAAAAGAAAAGAAAAATGTGTTGTTACATCGGGAGTCGCAACATCTAATCTAAGTATAGAGCATTGATAATTATTTAGAGTTCTAAAAGACACAGCGCCATTCGATCCGTTTGTTCTTTTCTACCATCCTCATTAAACATCCAGTTAGTTACCCTCGAGCCCTTAAAAAAAAAAAAAAAAAAGAGCATATAACCTTTTCTTTGTCAACTTATCATTCTCGACTCCACTCCACTGGAAAGACAATTAAACGTCTTTTAAGTTCCCTATTTATGTTTGAGAAAATGTAAATAATTATGTTGTCAAGCTATGCCAACAAAAGAAAAGAAAAAAACAAACATGTCAAAAGAATAAAATAATAATAATAGTGAACTAATTTTGCAACTTCCAAAAAAAAAAAAAATCTGCATTTTTCTCAAACATACACTTTGTTTTCCTTATTTCCTTTCGTTGTACCATATCCCTAGCCCACGCTACGCCCCTAATAAAAGTCCTTCTTCTTCTTTCGATTTTAGAACTATGCTTAAGTGTAAGCTAGGTTTGGCCATATTGGCTAAAAGATGTAGTGGGTATATAAAAAAATAAAAATAAAAAATAAATTGGCTGATCAATGCTTTTATTCACTTGAGATCGTGACATGATGGAAGTCGAGGCATACATTATTTCATCTTCAACAGAGACGCTGATGGATCACTTCTTCATTATTTTCTCACCCATTCATCGAGTAACTATTTTTATTCGTTTAATTTCTTTGTGAGAGTGTCACTACTTCCAAGTCGAGATTTTAGATGCATTATATGTCATTCTTGAAAGTAGGCTATAACAAAGTCTACCGGGCCGATTCATGCGAGCTTGGCGATTTACGCTGGTGTGATGTTGCTTTAGACTGGAGATAATGCTTATACTTTTATTTGATTGCTATCATTAATCTGACGGAATAAATACGAGTGTTTCTATTAAAATATATATATATATATATTTTGAATTTGAATTTTGTTACTGTTCATCCGCGTGGTCAAACCGTGGATGCTGGATCATGACTGATGACGGGCACAACTCGATATAACCGCCACCAAACTGCTTTTTAATCCGACGGCCGCGATTTACTCCATATGTATCTATAAAAAGTGGGGCCTCCCCTAATTTGATATCCCTGAATCCATTTTGGACCCATTTTATGTACCTTTTCTCCATCTTGTATTTTTTCTGTATTTTAATAAATTCTATTTCAGCCTCTAAATTCACATTATGAGTAGCTGTTTTCTTTTTAAGTTTCGGGTCAGGTGAAGTCTCAATACGTGTCATGGGCTTAATTTGCAAATTTATTTTTCTTCCTCTAGTTTTTAGATGATTTGATCTTATCGTCGAATAATACCTCGATCTTTGTTCAGATACCGTTACCCGCTCTCTCAAAGATAAGTGTTATTATTATTTGGCACGAAAGCCCTTTCTTAGCACCATATTGATTAGATGAGTTCACAGGTAACCTGATTCCCCTCATGATTTAATTGGCATTACACGGATTATTTAGCCCATGATGCATGTTGATACGATCCGTATACCTGGCAAGTACGTTATTTCAATAGATTTCTTTCAATTTACTCGCCATTGCAATTCAATTAGAATTTATTATCGCCATTTCAATTCCAATTTCTGATAATTTAAATCATCACCAATTCCAACCACCCATTTACAAAATTAATTTACATATAATGAAAACTAATCCACCTCCTCGTGGATCGACACTCCACCATTAGTCTATACCACGATAGATTCGCAGCGCTTATCAGTACATTAAAATTTGCACAACAGCTATAACTGGGGAGGGTTGGCCAAGTTCGTCACCGACCTTAATGGGGGCCGACTTTATGCGAGGGCCCTGCGGTGCTGTAATAGGATGTCAAGGGGTAATCGCACGCCATCACTAAATAAGAGCCCGAAGTCTCGTTTGCCTCAAGTTCGGCCGACCTCTCACATGGGGCGTACTCCTGAATGGGGTACATGCCAGGGCCTCCTGCAGCAGGGTTAGGCTGGCGTGTGACCGCTGCTCAAAAAATAAAAATATCAAGGTCCTGGCCGCCAAGTTCGTCCTGTAAAAATTCTAAAACGGGTGGGCTATAGCCTTGGGGTAGGGGCTGGCTGTTAGTCCGCCGGACTCAACAGCGATGGGGCCAGACTCATGGTGCCTCAGAAAAGGTAATAGGTCACAAGTACCGCCGCCGCCTCCTAAAATAAGGGGCTCAAGGTCCCGCCCCAAGTTCGTCTTACGAAAATGCTCTAAAAACACGGTGGGTAGCCTGGGTGAGGGCTGGCCAAGTTGCTCACGACTCCTGAATGGGGCCAGACTTTTGGCGAGGGGCCTTGTCCCAAAAATAGGTCATGGCTCACGGCGCCTCAAGGTCCCGTCCCCAAGTTCGTCCGCCGCGAAAATGCCCAAAAAACGGGTGGGCTATAGCCTTCGGGAGGAGGGTGGCTAAGTTCGTCACGGACTAATGGGGCCAGACTTTTAGGGGCCCGAAAGTGTTAAAATTCAGGCATGGCACTGCGCCACAAAAAATAAGCACCAAGGTCCTGGCCAAGTTCAGACGCAAAAATGCCTAAAAAAAAGGGTGGGCTATGCCGGGGAGGGTTGGCTGTCCCCGGACCCTAATGGGGCTGCATTTTAGGGGCCTCAGGAAATACCAAAATGGGGTTAGGCTGGCACTGCCAAGACCCAAAATAAGCTACCAAATTTCCGGCCCCAAGTTCGCCTCGCAAAAATGCCCAAAAAACGGGTGGGCTATAGCCTTGGGGGGAGGGGCTGGCCAAGTTCGTCCGCTGGACTCGGAATGGGGCCAGACTTTGCGAGGGGCCTCCGAGTGCCAAAAATAGGCCACCGGCACTAGGCCACGGGCACTGCCGCGCCCAAAAATAAGCGCCCGAAGGTCCCGTCCCCAAGTTCGTCCGCCGCAAAAATGCCCAAAAAACGGGTGGGCTATAGCCTTGGGGGGAGGGGCTGGGCTGTTCGCCGGCTGACTCCTAATGGGGCTGACTTTTGAGGGCCTCCTGGTGCTGTATTAGGACGCTGGCACTGCCGCTGCAAAAATAAGCGCTACCAAGGTCCCGGCCCCAAGTTCGTCTGGCCGCAAATGCCCAAAAACGGTGGCAATAGCCTCTGGGGAGGGCTGGCTGTTCGTCTCACGGACTCTGAATGGGGCTGACTTTGGCGTAGGGGCCTCCGTGCCAAAATAGGCGGCGTGGCACTGCCGTGCGCCCAAAAATAAGTGCCCGGTCCTGTCCCCTGTTCGTCCGGCCGCAAAATGCCCAAAAACTATGGGCTATGTTCTGGGAGGGGTTGGCTGTTCGCCCTCCGACTGCAATGCGGCCAGACTTTAGGGGCCTGTACTAGGGGTCAAGGCACTGCCGTACCCAAAATAAGCCCCAAATTTGGCCCCCCCAAGTTCGTCTGGCAAAAATGCCCAAAACGTGGCTACAGCTGGGGAGTGGCTGTTCTCAAGTTCCGGACCTTAATGGGGCTTTGCGAGGGGCCTCCGAGTGCCAAGAATAGGCCAAGACTTAGCCACGGGCACCGCTGAGCCCAAAAATAAGTGCCTGTCCCGGCCCCTCAAGTTCGTCCCCGCAAAATGCCCAAAAACGGGCGGGTATAGCCTTTGGCTGGGCTGTTCGTCCACCGGAATGGGGCCACACTTTGCAGGGGCCTGAGTGGGTTAGTCAGGGCACAGCCGCCGCAAAAAATAAGCGCCAAGGTCCCGCCCCAAGTTCGTCTCCGCAAAATGCCCAAAACGGGCATTAGCTTTGGGGAGGGGCTGGCCAAGTTCTGCCGACTCGAATGGGGCGACTTTAGGCCTGTGCTGTGCCAAAAATAGGCGGCCAAGGCGCTGCCCAGTAAAATAAGCGCTGTCCTGTCCCCTAGTTCGTCCCGCAAAATGCCCAAAAACTAAAGTGGGCTATAGCCTGGGGAGGGATGGACAAGTGTCCATTGACTTAATGGGACCAGACTTTGCGAGGGGCCTGTACCAAAATAGGGGCACTGCCAAGACCCAAAAATAAGCTACTCAAATTCCCCCCAAGTTCGTCTCACGCAAAAAATGCCCAAAAACGCAAGTGGTAGCCTTGGAGGGGCTGGCTGTTCATCCGAACTCGAATGGGCCAGACTTTGGGCCTGAGTACCAAAAATAGGCCACTGGCCACCTGCACCGCTGCCTAAAATAAGTGCCCGCTCCTGGCCCCAAGTTCGTCTGCCGCAAAATGCCTAAAATCCAAGTGGGCTATAGCTCAGGGAGGGGGCAAGTTCGGCCACGGACTCGAATGGGGCCAGACTTTTAGGGGACTCTGTGCTAAAATAGGGCACTGCCGCAAAAAATAAGGGGCAAGGTCCCGCCCCAAGTTCGTCTCACGCAAAATGCCTAAAAACGGGCCACATAGCCTTGGGGGGAGGGGCTGGCCAAGTTTGTCCGCCGGACTCGGAATGGGGCTAGACTTTGTTAGGGGCCTCCGTGTGCCAAAAATAGGCGGCGGGCACTGCCGCGCCCAAAAATAAGTGCCCGAAGGTCCCATCCCCAAGTTCGTCCGCCGCAAAAATGCCCAAAAAACGGGTGGGCTATAGCCTTGGGGGGAGGGGCTGGCCAAGTTCGTCCACGGACTTAATGGGGCTGATTTTAGGGCCTCAGCTGTGCTGTGGGTCACAATGCACTGGCCACCAATAATAAGAGCCCGGCGTCCCGGCCCTCAAGTTTATCGGCCGCAAAATGCCTAAAAACGGTGGCTATAGGGGGGGGGCTGTTCGTCCGGACTTTTAATGGGGCCGACTTTACGAGGCGCCCTGCAGCGGAGGTCATGGCACTGCCGCTACCAAAATAAGAGCCCAAGGTCCTGGCCCCCAATTTCATCCACGCAAAAATGCCCAAAACGGTCATAGCATAAGGGGAGGCTGTTCGTCTGGCTGATTCGAATGGGGCCGACATTATGCGGGGCCTCCGTAGGCAAGGCCGGAACTGCCATCACTGTAGCGCCCAAGGTCCGTCCCCAAGTTCGTCTCACGAAAATGCCCAAAAAACGGTGGGCTATAGCCTTTCGGGGAGGGCCGCCAAGTTCTTCCGCCGGACCTGAATGGGTCGACTTTCACGAGGGCCTCCGTGGTGCCAAAAGGTCACTGCACTGCCGCCTGCAAAAAATAAGCGCCACAAGGTCCGTCCCCAAGTTCGTCTGCAAAAAATGCTCCAAAAACTGGGGGGCCTTGGGGAGGGTTGGCCAAGTCTCCACGGACTCGAATAGGGCAGACTTTGCAGGGCCCGTGGTGGCAAAAATAGGCCGGGCACTGCCGTGCCTGCAAAAATAAGCCCCAAGGTCCCATCCCCAAGTTCGTCTCAAGATCAAAAATGCCTAAAAATCGGGTGGCTATAGCCTGGGGAGGGCTGGCTGTTCACCGGACTCCTGAATGGGGTCAGACTTTGCAGGGGCCTCCGCAGCTGCCAAATAGGCCACGGGCACAGCCATTCCTAAAATAATCGCCTGGAAGGTCCCGGCCCCATGTTCGTCCCGCAAAAAAATGCCCAAAAATGGGGCGGGTTATAGCTTGGGGGGAGGGCTGGCCAAGTTCGCCTGGGACTTAATGGGGCCAGACTTAAGGGGCCTGCCTGTGGTTGCGTCATGGCACTGCTGCCCAAAAAATAAGCAAGGTCCCGCCCCAAGTTCGTCTGCAAAATGCCCAAAAACGGGGCGATACTGGGGAGTGGCTGGCCAAGTTCGGGACTAATGGGGCTGACTTTGCTATAGGGCCTGCAGGTGCTAAATAGCCTCGGCACTGCCGCCCAAAAATAAGTGGTTGTCCCGCCCTCCCAAGTTCGTCTGCCGAAAAATGCCCAAAAAACTGGCCGTAGCCTGGGGGAGGGCTGGCTGTTCGTCTCACGGACTTGAATGGGGCCATACTTTGCGAGGTGCCTCCATGTGCCAAAAATAGGCCATGGGCACTGCCGCACCCATAAATAAGCGCCCAAAGGTCACGTCCCCAAGTTCGTCCGCCTCAAAAATGCCCAAAACGGGCGGTATAGCCTGGGGAAGCTGGTTGGCCAAGTTCGTCCGGACTGAATGGGGCAGACTTTGCGAGGGCCTGACAAAATAGGCCTAGGGCACCGCCGCGCCCAAAAATAAGCACCCGAAGTTCCCGTCCCCAAGTTCGTCCGCCGCAAAAATGCCCAAAAACGGGGCTATAGCTCGGGAGGGGGTCTGCCAAGTTCGTCCACGGATTCGAATGGGGCCGACATTGCGAGGGGCCTGCAGCGAAAAATAGGCCGCGGGAACTGCCGCGCCCAGAAATAAGCGCCCGAAGGTCCGTCCCCAAGTTCGTCTCACGCAAAATGCCCAAAACGGTATACCTGGGGATGGCTGTTCTTCCGCCGACTCGGAATGGGGTCAGACTTCACGAGGGGCCTGTGCTGTAAGGCTGGCACTGCCGCCCAAAAAATAAGCCAAGGTCCCCCTCAAGTTCGTCTGCCGCAAAATGCCCAAAAACAAAGGGTACACTGGGGAGGGTTGGCCAAGTTCGTCTGCAGACTCGAATAAGACTTTTCGAGGGGCCTCCGGTGGCAGGGTTAGGCTGGCACCACTGCGCCAAAATAAGCCCTCAAGGTCCCATCCCCTGTTCGTCTGCGATCAAAATGCCCAAAATCGGTGGGCTATAGCTGGGGAGGGCTGGCCAAGTTCGGGTCTCGGCCGGACTGGAATGGGGCCAAACTTCGAGGGGCCTCCGCAGCTAATAGGCCACGGCACAGCCGCACTAAAATAATCGCCTGGTCCTGGCCCCCAAGTTCGCCGCAAAAATGCCCAAAAATGGGTTATACTGGGGGAGGGCTGGCAAGTTCGTCATTGGACTCGGAATGGGGCCGACTTAGGGGCCTGTGGTGCCAAAATAGGTCATGGGCACTGCCGCCCAAAAATAAGCTACCAAGGTCCCGCCCCAAGTTCGGGTCTCACGCAAAATGCCTAAAACTAAAGGGCGGGCTATAGCCTGGGGAGGCCAAGTTCGTCTCGCCGACTTGAATGGGGCCTTTAGGGGCCTGTGCCAAAAATAGCCACGGGCACAGCCAAGACTAAAATAATCGCTCAAGGTCCCGCCCCCAAGTTCGTCCACGCAAAAAATGCCCAAAAATAGTATAGCCTGGGGAGGGCTGGCTGTTCGTCATTGACTCGGAATGGGGCCAGACTTTGTAGGGCCTGTGCTGTGGAAATAGTCACGGCACTGCCGCGCCCAAAAATAAGCTCCCGAAGGTCCTGTCCCCAAGTTCGTCTCACGCAAAAAATGCCCAAAAACCAAAGGGCTATACTGGGGAGGGTCTGGCCGGATTCGGAATGGGGTCGACATTGCGAGGGCCTGTAGCGGGTGTAAAAATAGGCTGGAACTGCCGCGCCTAGAAATAAGCGCTCCAAGGTCCGCCCCTCAAGTTCATCTGCCGCAAAAATGCCTAAAAACGGGCTATAGCTTTGGGGAGGGTCCAAGTTCTTCCGCCGACTTAATGGGGTCGACTTTACGTAGGGGCCTCCAGCAAAAAAGGCACTGCCGCGCCTAAAAATAAGCGCCAAGGTCCGCCCCAAGTTCGTCTCAGCCGCAAAAAATGCCCAAAAACGGGTACCTGCCTTTGGGGAGGGTTGGCTGTTCGTTCCGGGACTCGAATAGGGCCAGACTTTTGCGAGGGGCCTCCGTGGCAATAGTGGCACTGCCGTCAAAATAAGCCTCAAGGTCCCATCCTGCTCGTCCGCATCAAAAATGCCCAAAAATCGGGTGGGCTATAGCCTTGGGGGGAGGGGCTGGCCAAGTTCGTCCGCCGGACTCGGAATGGGGCCAAACTTTGCGAGGGGCCTCCGTGTGCCAAAAATAGGCCACGGGCACAGCCGCACCCTAAAATAATCGCCCGAAGGTCCCGTCCCCAAGTTCGTCCGCCGCAAAAATGCCCAAAAAATGGGTGGGTTATAGCCTTGGGGGGAGGGCTTAAGTTCGTCACTGGACTCGAATGGGGCCAGACTTTGTAGGGCCTGTGGTGCCGGGGGCACTGCTGGCAAGGCCAAATTGGACCAGTCACCAAGTGCTCACGTAAAATGCCTAAAACTAGGGGGTTCGTCTCACTGAATGGGGCCAACTGGGGCCAAATAGGCCACGGCACAGCCGCGCCCTAAAATAATAAGGTCCTGCCCCTCAAGTTCGTCCGCCGCAAAAATGCCCAAAACGGTGGGTTATAGCGGGGAGGCTGGCCAAGTTCGTCACGGACTCAATGGGGCCAGACTTTGCGATGGGGCACTGGCAGCCAAAATAAGCGCCTGGAAGGTCCCGCCCCCAAGTTCGCTCACGCAAAAATGCCTAAAAACTGGCTATAGCCTGGGGGGTGGTCTGGCCAAATTCGGTCTGGCCGGATTCTAATGGGGCAGCAAAAAAATAGCCCCCAGAAATAAGCTACCAAGGTCCTGCAAAGTAAAAATGCCCAAAACTGGGCTATAGCTTGGGGGAGGCGTTCTTCACGACTCGAATGGGGTCCAGACTTTGCCAAGTAGCCTGTTCAGTGCAAAATGCCCAAAACGGGCCGTAGCTGGGGCCTGTACTGCCGCGCCGCGCCCAAAAATAAGCGCCTGCTGAAGGTCCCTGGCCCCAAGTTGCCGCAAAATGCCCAAAAACGGGCGGCTATAGCCTCGGGGAGGGGCTGGCTGTTCGTCTCACGACTCGGAATGGGGCCAGACTTTAGGGGCCTCCAGTTAAAAATAGGTCATGGCCACTGCCCCCAAAATAAGCCGAAGGTCCCAAGGCCCCCAAGTTCGTCTCACGCAAAAATGCCCAAAAACGGTGGGTTATAGCCTTGGGGAGGGCTGGCCAAGTTCGTCCGGACTCGGAATGGGGCAAGACTTGGGGCCTCCGGTGCCAAAATAGGTCACACTGCCGCGCCCAAAATAAGCGCAAGGTCCCGCCCCAAGTTCGTCTGCAAAAAATGCCCAAAAATGGGTGGGCTATAGCCTTGGGAGGGAGGCTGTTCGTCCGGCCCGACTCGAATGGCCGAGACTTTGCGAGGGGCCTCAGGTGTTAAAATAGGTCATGGCACTGCCGCCAAAAAATAAGCTACCAAGGGCGTCCTGGCCTCCCCAAGTTCGTCTCACGCAAAATGCCCAAAAACGGTGGGCTATAGCCTTGGGGGGAGGGCTGGCAAAGTTCGTCCGCCGACTTAATGGGGCCAGACTTTATGCAGGCGCCTGCAGTTAAATAGGGCTCACTGGGCACTGCCGCTGACCAAAAATAAGCCCCCGCCGGTCCCGTCCCCAAGTTCATCTGCCGCAAAAATGCCTAAAAACCGGTTGGGCTATAGCCTTGGGGGGAGGGGCTGGCCATGTTCGTCACGGACTTAATGGGGCCAGACCAGGGGCCTGGGCCTGGGCACCCGCCCCAAAAAATAAGCTCCCGAAGGTCCCGTCCCCAAGTTCGTCCCCGCAAAAATGCCCAAAAACGGTGGGCGATAGCTGGGGAGGGCTGGCCAAGTTCGTCTGCCGACTGAATGGGGCCAGACTTTATGGGCCTCCTGCAGCTGCTGTGGCCAGGCACTGCCGCCCAAAAATAAGCTCCCAAGGTCCCGCCCAAGTTCGTCTCACTGCAAAATGCCCAAAAACGGTATAGCCTGGGGAGGGCTGGCTGTTCGTCCGGACTGGGGGCCACAGGGGCCAGGCTGCACTGCCGCTAAGGTCCGGGCCCCCGTGCCCAAAAAAGGGCGGGGAGGGGTTGGCCAAGTTCGGCCGGACTTAACTGCTGGGGCCACTGGGGCCTGCCCTGCTAAGCCCGTCCTGGCCCCAAGTTCGTCTGCAAAAAAATGCCTAAAAATGGGCTAGGGGGGAGGGCTGTTCGTCCGGACTCCTGAATGGGGCTGACTTTCATGGGGGCCTCCGTGGTGGTCATGCCGCCCAAAAATAAGCGCCTGGAAGGTCCTGGCCCCCAAGTTCGTCTCGCAAAAATGCCCAAAAACGGGGGCTATAGCCTTGGGGGTGGGCTGGCTGTTCAACTCGAATGGGGCCGACTTTGTAGGGGCCTCACTGGGCCACTGCCTGAAGGTCCTGGCCCCAAGTTCGTCTCAAGAAAATGCCCAAAAATGGTGGGCTATAGCCTTGGGGGAGGGCTGGCTGTTCGTCCGGACTGGGGCCAGACTTTGGCCTGTAAGGTCTGGCTGCCCAAGTTCGGGTTCAAAAAAATAAAATATAGCCTTGGGGAGGCTGCGGGGGACTTTAGGGGCGCTCCCGGCCCCCAAGTTCGTCTGGGAAAAAATGCCCAAAAAAGGGCTATAGCCTGGGTGGAGTGGGTTGGCCAAGTTCAAAAAAATGCCCAAAAACGGGGCTATAGCTCGGGGAGGGCTGCTTCCGCCGGACTCGGAATGGGGCCAGACTTTGCGAGGGGCCTCCTTGTGCCAAAAATAGGCCGCGGGCACTGCCGCGCCCAAAAATAAGCGCCCGAAGGTCCCGTCCCCAAGTTCGTCCGCCGCAAAAATGCCCAAAAAACGGGTGGGCTATAGCCTTGGGGGGAGGGGCTGGCCATGTTCGTCCGCCGGACTCGGAATGGGGCCAGACTTTGCGAGGGGCCTCCGTGTCCCAAAAATAGGCCGCGGGCACAGCGACGCCCAAAAATAAGCGCTCGAAGGTCCGGTCCCCAAGTTCATCCGCCAAAAAAATGCCCAAAAAGAGGTTGGGCTATAGCCTGGGGAGGGCTGGCCAAGTTCACTGGACTCTCGGAATGGGGCCAGACTTTTAGGGCCTCCGGTGCCAAAATAGGGCTGGCACTGCCGCCCAAAATAAGCGCCCGAAGGTCCCGTCCCCAAGTTCGTCTGCCGCAAAAATTCCCAAAACGGCGGGTTATAGCCTGGGGGAGGGCTGGCCAGGTGTGTGGTGGCCGGGCTGCCTGAAGCAAAGGGCCCCCGTCTGGCCACCCAAAAAATGGTGGCTATAGCCTGGGGAGGGCTGGCTGTTCCCGACTTAATGGGCCAGACTTTGCGAGGGGCCTGTGAGCCATAGACTGCGCCAAAATAAGCTGCCCTGGTCCCATCCCCAAGTTCCCAGCAAAAATGCCCAAAAAACGGGGCATAGCCTGGGGAGGGCTGGCTACAAGTTCGTCTGCCGACTCGGAATGGGGCCAGACAGGGGCCTAAAAAAAATAAGCCAAGGTCCTGCCCCAAGTTCGTCTCACGCAAAAATGCCCAAAATGGGCTATAGCCTGGGGAGGGCTTGGCCAAGTTCGTCCGCCGACTCGAATGGGGCAGACTTTGGGGCCTCCGTCTGGGCACTGCCGCGCCCAAAATAAGCCTGCAAAGGTCCTGCCCCAAGTTCGGCCGCAAAATGCCTCAAAAATGGGTGGCTATAGCTTGGGGAGGGGCTGGCCAAGTTCGCCCGCCGACTCGAATGGGGCCAGACTTTAGGGGCCTGTGCCAGGGCCAGCCGCTGCCGAAAAAAGAAGCCACCAAGGTCCTGGTCCCCTGTTCGTCACGCAAAAAATGCCTAAAAACGGGGCTATAGCCTGGGGGAGGGCAAGTTCGGCCCCCGGACTCGGAATGGGGCCAGACTTTGCGACGGGCCTCCTTGTGCCAAAAATTGGCCGTGGGCACTGCCGCGCCGAAAAAGAAGCGCCCGAAGGTCCCGTCCCCCAGTTCGTCCGCCGCAAAAATGCCCAAAAAACGGGTGGGCTATAGCCTCGGGGGGAGGGGCTGGCCAAGTTCGTCCGCCGGACTCGGAATGGGGCCAGACTTTGCGAGGGGCCTCTGTAAATAGGCTGGGCACTGCCGCTCAAAATAAGCCCAAGGTCCCGACCCCAAGTTAGTGCGCCGCAAAAATTGCCCAAAAACGGGTGGGCGATAGCCTTGGGGAGGGGGCTGTTCTTCCCGGACTCGAATGGGCCAGAGGGGCCTGCAAGGCAAGGGCACTGCCGCGAAAAATAAGCGGGTCCTGGCCCCCAAGTTCGTCGGCCGCAAAAATGCCTAAAACGGGTGGGGAGGGCTGGCCAAGTTCGTCCGCTAATGGGGGGAGGCCCTAAGGTAGGGCATTCGGGCCCAAAAAAATGCCCGGTTTGTCCCGAATGAAAGCGGGTCTGCAAAATGCCCAAAAACGCGGGCTATAAATTGGGGAGGGCTGGCCAAGTTCGTCACTGGACTCGGAATGGGGCCAGACTTATGAGGCCTGGTGCCAAAACTAGGCTGCGGGCACTGCCGCGCCCAAAAATAAGCGCCCGAAGGTCCCGTCCCCAAGTTCGTCCGCCGCAAAAATGCCCAAAAAACGGGTGGGCTATAGCCTTGGGGGGAGGGGCTGGCCAAGTTCGTCCGCCGGACTCGGAATGGGGCCAGACTTTGCGAGGGGCCTCCGTGTGCCAAAAATAGGCCACGGGCACTGCCGCGCCCAAAATAAGCGTCCTGGCCCCCAAGTTCATAAAAATGCCTAAAAAAGGGCGGTTATAGCCTGGGGTGGCCAAGTTCGTCCCGGACTGAATGGGGCAGACTTTAGGGGCTGGGCACTGCCGCAAAAATAAGGTCCCGCCCAAGTTCGTCCGCAAAAATGCCTAAAAACGGGGCTATAGCTGGGGAGGGGGGCCAGACTTCGGTCCGGGCCCAAGGCTTCTGCCGCAAAAATGCGGTGGGCTAGCCTGGAATGGGGCACTGAGGGGCCTCCAAAAATAGGCCGCGGCACTAAGGTCCCGGCCCCCAAGTTCGTCTGGCCGCAAAAAAATGCCCAAAAATGGGCTATACTTGGGGGAGGGGCCAAGTTCGTCTGCTGACTCGCAATGGGGCCAGACTTTGTGAGGGGCCTCCGTGTGCCAAAAATAGGCTGCGGGCACTGCCGCGCCCAAAAATAAGTGCCCGAAGGTCCCGTCCCCAAGTTCGTCCGCCGCAAAAATGCCCAAAAAATGGGTGGGCTATAGCCTTGGGGGGAGGGGCTGGCCAAGTTCGTCCGCCGGACTCGGAATGGGGCCAGACTTTGAGATCGGCCTGGCTGTAATAGGCATGGGCACTGCCGCCTAAAATAAGCGCCAAGGTCCTCCCCCAAGTTCGTCCGCCGCAAAAAATGCTCAAAAACGGTGCGCTATAGCCTGGGGGAGGGCTGGAAGTTCGCCGGACTCGAATGGGGCCAGACTTTAGGGCCTCCGTGGCTGTAGGCCGCTGGCACTGCCAAGCCAAAATAAGCTACCAAGGTCCCGTCCAAAATTTCGTCCGACGCAAAAATGCCCAAAAACGGGGCTATAGCCTTCGGCTGGGGAGGGTGGTCAAGTTCGTCTGCCGACTCCTAATGGGGCCAGACTTTTACAGGGCCTGTGCCAAAATAGGTCAAGGGCACTGCCACTACAAAAAAAAGCGCCCGAAGGTCCCGGGCCCCAAGTTCGTCCGCCGCAAAACTGCCCAAAAAACGGGTGGGCTATAGCTCGGGAGGGAGGGCTAAGTTCGTCCCGGGCCGGACTCGGGGGCCTCCATGTGCCAAAATAGTCAGCCACTGCCGCCCAAAAATAAGCACCCAAGGTCCCGGCCCCAAGTTCGGGTCTCACGCAAAAATGCCCAAAACGGGTGGCTAGCCTTAAAGGGCTGGCGGCGCTGGCCAGTTCGTCTCACTTAAAATGCGGGTGGGCTAGCCTGGGAGGTAAGGGCAGACCATGGGCCTGCCCAAGGCACTGCCACACTGCGCGCTCAAGGTCCCGGCCCCTTCGGGTCACGCAAAAATGCCCAAAACTGGGGCTATAGCCTTTGGGAGGGTTGGCTTCCCGTCACGGGGACTCGGAATTGGGACAGACTTTGCGAGGGGCCTGTTGAGCTGTAATAGGCAGCGGCACTGCCACGCCCAAAATAAGCGCCTCAAAGGTCCCGCCCCAAGTTCGGGTCTCACCAAAAATGCCCAAAAACTGGGCTATAGCCTTGGGGGAGGGCTACAAGGCCATTCGGCTGCTGGCCGGACTCTCGAATGGGCCAGACTTGCAGGGGCCTCCGTGGTGCCACAATGGCCGGGCACTGCCACGCCTAAAAATAAGCGCCAAGGTCCCGCCCCAAGTTCGTCACGCCAAAAAATGCTCAAAAACGGGGCGGCTATTCGGGGAGGGCGGCTGTCATCCCCGACTTAATGGGGCCAGACTTATGAGGCCTGTGGAGGGCCAGGGGGGCACAAGCCACGCCCAAAAACAGCCAGCCAAGGTCCCGCCCCCCAGTTCGTCTGCACGCAAAATGCCCAAAAACGGGGGCTATAGCCTGGGAGGAAAGTTCGTCCGCCGACTCGGAATGGGGCCAGACTTACAGGGGCCTGTACTCAAAATAGGGGGCACTGCCGATCCAAAAATAAGCGCAAGGTCCCGGCCCCAAGTTCGTCTCACGCAAAAATGCCTAAAAACGGGTGGCTAGCCTAGGGGAGGGGGTGGCCGTTCGGACTCGGAATGGGGCCAGACTTTACGAGGGGCCTGTGCAAAATAGGCTGCTGGCATAAGCTCGGGTCCGCCCCTTCCAAAAAGCCAAAACGCGCCCCAAGGCCGGACTGAATGGAGCCAGACTTTTTAGGGCCCCGTCCCACGCCCAAAATAAGCACCCTGGCCCCAAGTTCGTTCGCCGCAAAAATGCCCAAAATGGGCGGCTATAGCTCGGGGCGGCTGGAACCGTTCTGGCCGGACTCGAATGCCGCAAGACTTTGGCGGGGGGCCCCTACCAAAAAATAGACCGGGCAAAGCCGCCCAAAAATAACCTCCCAAGGCCGGGCGCCAAGTTCGCCCAGAAAAAGGCCCAAAACGGGTGGGGTTATAGCCTTTGGGGGGTGGGCCAAGTGACCGAATGGGGGCAGATTAGGGCCTGTGGTGCGGGGGAATAGGTCGCACTGCCGCTACCAAATAATCGCCCAAGGTCCCGTTCCCAAGTTCGTTAGCCGCAAAAATGCCAAAAAATGGCTATAGCCTCGGGGGTGGCTTGCCATTTACCTTTGGGGCTGACTTACCAGACTTTAGGGCCTGTGCTTAAATAGGCAGCGGCATCAAATAAGCCAAGATTCAAATATAACGCAAAGGTCCGGCGCCAAGCCCGCCCAGAAAATGCCAAAAACGTGGGCACAGCCTTGGGGACGGGTTGGCAAAGTTCGTCCGCCGGACTCGGAATGGGGCCAGACTTTGCGAGGGGCCTCTGTGTGCCATTAATAGGCCGCCATTTAATAATGCCGCGCTAAAATAACCGCTCAAGGTCCGGGCGCCTCAAGTTCGCCCAGCGAAAATGGCCAAAAACGGGTGGGCTATAGCCTGGGGAGGGTGGGCTAAGTCTCGGACTGAATGCCGCGACCTGCGAGGGGCCTCCGTGGTTAAAATAGGGGGCACCGCCCAAAAATAACCGCTCAAGGCTGGGGCCCGCCCCAAGTTCGCCCAGCGGAAAGGTTAAAAAACGTGGACTATAAGCCTGGGGGGGTTGGCTAAACTTCGTCCGCCGACTCGAATGGAGACTTTGCGTAGGGGCCTCCGTAGACAAAAATAGGCCACGTAAAGCACGCTTATAAATAATCGCCAAGGTCGGGCGTCGCCCCCAAATTCATTCAGCGAAAAATGACCAAAAACGGGTGGGCTATAGCCTCGGGGGTGGGGTTGCTCAACCGCCCCGCCGGACCGGACTGGAATGCCGCGAGATTTGCGAGGGGCCTGATGCTGCTAAATAGGCAGGGCACTGCCAAGCCGGCCAGATATAACCAGCGTCCTGCCGGAAAAGGCCAAGTTCGGCCCAGCGAAAAATGCCACAAAAACGGGCTGGGCTATAGCCTCGGGGGCCAAGTTCTTTCCGCTGACTCGAATGCCGCGAGATAGGGGCCTGTGGTGCCAAAAAATAGTAAGGGGCAAATTGCCAGCCCAAATATAACCGCCTCAAGGTCCCGCCCCTGTTCGCCCAGCGAAAAAAGGCCACAAAAACGGGTGGGCAATAGCCTTGGGTCACAAGTTGTCCGCCGGACTCGGAATGCCGCCAGATTTTATAGGGGCCTCGCCCGTGGTACCAAAAAATAGACCACGGGGAAGCGCCAAAATAACCTGAAGGTTGGGCGCCAAGTTCGTCTGCCAGCGGAAAAGGTCACAAAAACGGGTGGACTATAGCCTTGGGGAGGGCTGGGGCTGTTTCGTCCGACCGGACTGAATGCCGGACTTTATGCGAGGGGCCTGTGAGGGCTAGGCCACGTGGGCTAAAAAGTCACAGGCCACCATAAAATAACTGTCCGCTCACCGGGCTGGTCCGCGCCAAATTCATCTACAGCGTGAAAAATGACCACAAAAACGGGTGGGCTATAGGCGTGGGGGGGTTGGCCAATCCTCCGCTCACTGGACTCGAATGGCGAGACATTTAGGGCCCATGCGCCAAAATATCAGGCCGGCAAAGCCGCGCTTCAAATATAATCCAAGTCCCGCCCCAAGTTCGCTCCAGCGTAAATAGGCCACAAAAACGGGTGGGCTATAGCCTTGGGGGGTGGGGCCGGCCCACTTCTTCCGCGCTGACTCGGAATGCCGCGAGACTTTGCGAGGGGCCTCCGTGTGCCAAAATAGGTCGTGCAGCGGCACCGCCACGCCCAAAATATAACCGCCAAGGTCCGGGCCCCAAGTTCGCCCAGCGGCAAAAAAGGCCCAAAACGGTGGGCACATGCCTTTGGGGTGGGGCCACTTTGTCCGCCGACTCGAATGCCGCGAGACTTCATGCGTAGGGCGTCTGCGTTGTACCAAACAGACCATGGGAAAGCCGCTGCCAAGAAATAACCACTCAAGGTTGGCGCCGTTCGTCTCCAGCCAAAAAGGCCACAAAAACGGTGGGCTATAGCCTTGGGGTGGCTGCCGTCTGGCTGGACCTCGGAATGGGGCCGACTTTGCGAGGGGCCGGTGCCAAAAAAATAGGCCGCGGGAAAAGCCGGCCCAAAAAAATAATGCCCCAAGGTGCCCCAAGTTCGCGCAAAAATGCCAAAAACGGGTGGGCTATAATGCCTGGGGGTGGGCTGGCCACTGTCCGCTGACTCGAATACCAGATTGCGAGGGGCCTCCGTGGTGCCAAAATAGTAGCGTCAAACCGCCACATTCAAAAGAGCGCCTCAAGGTCCTGGGCCTGTTCGTCCCAGCGGAAAATAGGCCACAAAACGGTGGGCTAGCCTTGGGGTGGCTGAAACGGCCAACTTCACCGCCGACGGACCGAATGTCATAAGACTTCGCGAGGGGCCTATCGTGTGCTCAAAATAGGTCATAGACAATGCGGGGAAAGCTGCTTCCAAAAATAACCTCCGGCCAAGGCTGGGGCGCCAAGTTCGCCCAGCGCAAAAAAGGCCACAAAACGGGTGGCTATAGCCTTTGGGTGGAAAGGGTTAGCCAACTGTCTGGCGCGACTCGAATGTCAGCGAGACTTCATGTAGGGGCCTGGTGTTGTGGAAGTCAGGGGCCTGTGGTGTTAAAAAAAAATAGGCCGGGCGCTGGCAAAGTCAGACCCAAAAATAACCGCTCGTAAGGAAGGTCCAAGTTCATTCCCACGGAAAAGGCCCAAAACGGGGTGGGCTATAGCCTCGGGAGGGGCCGGGCTAAGGCCAACTTCGTCCGCGACTGAATACCGCGAGACCTTTATGTAGACTTGGCCTAGGGGCCTCCGTGGACAAAAATAGGCCATATGCGAAAGTCGCCGCCTTAAAGTCGTTATTCAATAAGCCGCCTTCTAAGGTTGGGCAAGCCAAGTTCGTCCAAATGGAAAAAGGCCCATGTAAACGGGTGGGCTATAGCCTTTTGGGGGTGGGTTGCCTAAACTTTCATTGCCCGCCGGACGGAATGTAGACATTTGCAGGTAGGGCCTGCAGCGCTAAAAAATAGGTCATGGGCAAAGCCCACGCCGCAAAAATAATATTTTAAGCCCGGGCTCACGGGCGCCAAGTTCGCCCAGTCCAGCGGAAAGTCAAGGCTAAAAACGGTGGCTATAGCCTTTGGGGTAATAATAACTTGTCCGCCGACTGAATGTCGCCAGACTCATAGGCTCAAAGAAAATAGGTCGCGGGCAAAGTTACCGAAAAAATAAATCACCAAGGTTGGGCTAAGTTCACCCATATAGCGGAAAAGGTCACAAAACGGGTGGACTATAGCTTGGGGTGGGCTGGCAACCTCGTCCGCCGGACTCGAATGCCGCGAGACTTTATAGGGCTCCGTGGTGACAAATAGGCCACGGGAAAGTCATACCATAAATAACCGCTCAAGGTCGGGCGCCAAACGGTCCAGCGGAAAGACTTCAAAAACGTGGTGGGCTATAGCCTTGGTGGTGGGGCTGCTCAACTTCGTCCGCCGCACTCGGAATGCCGCGAGACATCATATGGTAGGGCCCCATGCGCTAAAATAGGCCGAGGGCAAAGCCGCTCCCAAATATAACCGCCAGAAGGCTGCGCGCCAAGTTCGCCCGGGCGAAAGCTACAAAACGGGTGGGTTATAGCCTTGGGGGGTCGCCAATTTCTTCCGCGACTCGAATGCTGACTTTGGTAGGGCCCGGTGCCGGGAAAAATAGAAGAAGGGCAAAGCTGCCCAAATATAATCGCTCAAGGCCGCGGGCGCCAAGTTCGTCCAGCGGAAAAAGGCCACAAAAACGGGTGGGTACAGCCTCGGGGGTGGGTTGGCCAACTTGTCCGCCGGATTCGGAATGTCATAGATTTTGCGTAGGGACGCCTGTACCAAAAATAGGACGACAAGCCGCCACCGGTAACAACCGCCTCGCTGGGGCGCTAAGTTCTGCCCAGCGGAAAGTGCTGGTCATGGCAAAACGGGTGGACTATAATGTAAAATATTAACTTCGTCTCATTGGACCTGAATGCTGAGCATTTTATGTAGGCCTCGTAGACAAAAATAGGCTACTTGAAAGTCACACCATAACAATCACCAAGGTCGTAAGCGCCCAACCATCCAGCAAGAAAAGAATACAAAAACGGGTGGGTTGGCAGCCTTGGGGTGGGTTGCTCAATCAATCACTGGACTAGAATGCCGCCAAGACACAGGGGCCTCCATGCGCCAAAATAGAGCCACAAAGCCGCCCAAATAGTAACCTCCGTCCGTGCACAAGTTCGCCCAGCGGAAAAGGCCACAAAACGGGTGGGCTAAGTAGCCTGGGGTGGGGCCACAATTTCTTCAGTGGTGCTGCAGGTAGAAGCAGAATCGGATTAACTCAGCGCAATACGTAACTGAACGCTACCAT
>JAUJEN010000089.1:0-57428 GCA_030448925.1 Citrus cavaleriei
AGTTACGCATTAAAGGTTAATCCGATTTGCTTCTTTTCTACCTGCAGCACCTAAGGACTAAGTGTAGATACACAAAATTGATAAAGATTCGGACTAAAACAGCTTTAGTTAAAGATAAAGGGTTAGAATTGAAAAATTAATTGAATATATCGCTAGTGAATTTTTAGAAGAATGGATAAAATACTGAAATAGAAGCAAAAATGAAGAATTAGATGCGAGAATGAAATTAATGAATTTGACGATTTGTAACATGTGTTTTGTAAAAGAATACACTTGTGAATTTAGTAAATATTATTATGCACAATTCATAAGTCAAGAAGATCAAAATATTTATAAAAATTTATATTATTCCAAATTACCATATCCTTGGAATGGCTATTTTATTAATGAATATGAGAAATATAGTGTTGTTATTAGACTTCCGTGACACTTTAGATCTAGAATAAGATTTTAAATACAAGATTATGAATCAGATTCCTAAAGAAATTGACAAAAGAGTAAAACATAGAGAAATATATGTAAAAATGTAAAATGTCAACCCAATAAGCAGTTATACACCTTATAAAACCAAAAAGAAAAGTATATAAAAAAGAGAAAATATAAAAAAATATAGAAAACCATAAAGAAAGTATTATAAGTGAAAATATAAACCAAAGAAAAAAATAGATAAATCCAAATGTAAGTGTTGGAATTGTGGAGAGATAGGACATATTAAGACAGATTATACAAAAAAGAAGGTTAGACTCCTAGTAAGAGAAGATTTTGAAAATATAAAATGACTTAAGAAATAAGGATATATCGACATGAAAGAAAGAAGTTTATATGTATAAAAGAATCAAGATGAGTCGTAATAAAGAAGAAATAAAAAGAAAGATATAGAAGAAATTGAAGAAATAGAAAGAGGGAGAATAAAAGTGGATATAGTCTTGTTGCCACTTTAATAAAGAGAAATATAATAAACTTTTGAAAATAAAAGGTAGAAAAACCGAATACGAGATATTACATAGGCTTGTAGGATATTCAAAAGAAAACTAATAGTATTACATGGTTATGAACAAGAAAATGTCGTAGAATAAATTACAAGCGCCGAAGGAAATATTAGATTTAGTTTAATAAATAAAAAGATCTATAGATTTGGCATTAGCAAAATAAAAATGAATCAACAAAAGAAAAGATTCAATATGTATATCTAACAAATTCAAATTTTAATAAAATCCTTTTAAAGAAGGAATAGACAAATTCCATAGTCTATCAACGATGATCAAAGGTTTCACGATCCTAGTATAGGACATTTAGGAACAATAGAAGGAAACTTATAGCCACACTAAACTATTATTTACATGTCATCCTAGATATTGTGTACACATAAAAGATAAAAATATAGATGAGACGCTAAGCTTACACTCTTAAATTACTAAAAAGAACTTAATGAAAGAAGAAATAGATTAATGACAATACATTATTACGCACTATATAGTTTTCAATTGAATTATGGAAATATGTGAAATAAACCTTATATAGAAATAAATAAAGAATGTGAAGACATAGTAACGATTATAGAACCATAATCAATATTACAAAATTCCTATAGATTATGAACTAAATATAGATGATGAAAACAATTTCTAAACAATAATAATGAAAACTCAATCATTCCTATAAGTTTATAAGAAAACTTTAGTAAGAGGAAGTTCATCTAGAAGATCAAATGTGAACAGTAAAACAAATAACTAAATCTATAACAACTAATAAGCGTAATAAAAATACTTGGACAATATTTTAATGGAATAGAATATACAACAAAATACCTATATTAGTGAACCTTTGAATGCGAGTCATAATTACATGAATCACACTAAAAATAAAGGACTCTTAATAAAGAAAAAGAAATCTCATATAAATACACCGATTTCAATGGTAATAAACATATTTATAAAAATGAAGTTAAAGTTCCTATAATTATAGCGAGGATTTAGAATAATAGTATCTTGTTACATAGACTCATTTATGACTCTGAGACCGAGAAAAACACATAGTGCTAGGAAATAGTTTTTAAATGATTTAGAATACTATAAAATAGAGAAGCATAAATAACCCTACAAATAGAAGGTCAAAAATAGTATGTGAAACATGTTAAAAACAAGCTTATATAAATACCTATGTCCATCTATATACAAATAAACATAATGGAGAAAGATATAGATACATGTGCTTAATAGACACTTTGGTAGTGAAATAACGATTATGAAATCCTTTAATCAAAACAATGGAATCAACGGACAATTAAAAATCATTGGAATAACGGAGATAAACAACAAGTAAATCAATCCTTAATAAACTTTGAAATCCTTTTAGGAAGTAAAATCGTATATTAATCAAATATTTCAACATGACCATATGGATTGCGATATACTCCTAGGAAATGACTTTCTACAACAATTCCAATATTATCAACAAACTCCTTATATGATCACCTTGAAAACCCCTTGTAATCATGTCCCCGCCATACCTGAATTTAAACCTTCTGAGGTTCCCACCTCAAAAGTGGTATCGTTTGTTATGAAAACACTCTAATCCACAAAGGACAAAGTTATAATATACAACTAGAAACAATAAAGTCACGCCTAGAACAAGTCTATAAAGATAACCATTAGCATTATGGAAACCGCACCATCCTAGAAAAAATAGAATTAATTGAAAATAGGATAATAAGACTTAAACCTATGATGTACCTGAAGAAGAGCCAGAAGAGTTTAAAGATAACTCATTAGCATTATGGAAACCGTGCACCATCCAGAGAAAAAATAAATTAATTGAAAATAGGATAATAAGACTTAAACTTATGATGTATACTTGAAGAAGGAGAAGAGTTTAAAGATAACTCATTAGCATTATGGAAACCGCATCATCTAGAGAAAAAATAGAATTAATTGAAAATAGGATAATAAGACTTAAACCTATGTGTACAGAGAAGGCAGGAGAAGAGTTTAAAATCCAAATAAAGAGTTATTAAATTTAAAACTAATTAGGACTAGCAATAGCCCAGCCATAATAGCCCAACTTTTATGGTCGAGGAAAGATCGAGGCAAGTAAGAGGAAAAGCAAGAATGGTAATAAACTATAAGGAGTTAAATAAATACACAAAATTTGACGGATATTTTCTTCCAAATAAAGAAGTATTAATAAATCTTGTAAAAAATAAAACATACTACTCAAAATTTGATTGTAAATCAAGATTTTGGCAAATAAAAATGGAAGAAACCAGTATTCCTTACACAGCCTTTAGCACCCCACAAGGACATTATGAGTGGATAGTAATGCCCTTTGGACTAAAAAATACCCCTCAAATCTTTCAAAGTCGAATGGATAAAATATTTAGAGATTATAAATATATCATAGTCTATGTTGATGACATATTAATAGCATCAGAAACATTAGAAGACCATAGAAACCATTTAAGAGAATTTGTTAATGGATGTATCAAATAAGGTATAGTACTGTTAGAAAGAAAAGCAGTCATAGAACACAAGAAAATAGAATTTTTAGGAATGGTTCTTGACAAAAAAGGAATTAGACTCCAAAGCCATATAGGGAAAAAGATTACAGAAATCCCAGATAAATTGGAAAATAAACAACATCTACAACATTTTTTAGGATTTTTAAATTATGTAGAATTTTTTATAAAAGATATAGAAAAAAAGAGAAATACACTTCTTAAATTGCTTAGATTTAATAATACTAGAGGATGGAACTAATAACATACTAAATAAAAAATCTAAAGTTAAGAATGTAAAAACCTCCTTTAAGGTTACCAAGAAAAAGATAAATTAGTAATACAAACTGATGCATCGATTTATATTGGGAGCGATACTTAAAAGCGATATAAATGAAATTTATTTATATACTAGTGGCACATTTAACCCAGCACAAGTTAATTATCCAGTTCATGAAAAAGAACTCCTTGCAATATACAAAGGAATAAAAAAGTTCTCATTATTTTTACTCCAGAAACAATTTATTGTAGAAACAGACAATTCTTAGGTAAGTTCACTTATTAATAAAATTTTGGCCAATGAACCCCGATACACAGAGATTACAGATGGCAAGCTTATTTATCCTATTATAATTTTAAAATCATACATATAAAAGGAACTAATAATTTTCTTGCAGATTTTCTGAGCAGGAACATAGAATTCGGAGAATGAATACAGAAATAAATAAAACCATATCTGTGATAAATATGGAAATACAAAGGCTCAAAGGAGAGACATCAGACATGCTAGATGCCATAAACTACATGAAAGAAGCCACAGAGGCTCATGAGAAGGGAATACATTTGTTAGAGTCATACATAAACGACCTAACAAAAGGGCTTTCAATAAACACTAGCCCAATAAAAATAGGAAGCAGTAGTGGACCTCTCCCACAACAAGAATCAGTCTATGATCCATCATTCAACAAAACCCTGTCCATAGAAGTTGGATCACCAAAAAAGACTTCCTAAAAAAAGTTCATTAGAATAAACAACATTTCCTCAGAAGAAGAAGAAAAACCTTCTCCCCTAAATTTAAAAGAAGAAGAATATAAACAGTTCTCCACGTGGGTGTACTCTACTTGTTCCCACAACAATACCATTTTCAAGGCCCTTGAAAAAAATGTATACCCCAGGATGATAGCTATAAAAGGAGCAGATCCTCTCCTTATTGGAAGAATAGCACAGTTTGGGTATCTAGACTTAGTATATCCATATACAGATTTAAGAGAAATGGCCAGTTTAGATGAGCTATTAGTTAAAGAAGTCTCAAAATTTGCCCAAAAAAGGCTTATATACCTAAAATTTTACACTATTAGCCCAGAATACCACCAAAATGTTGAATATCAAGCGTTTTATATGATCTCTGTGGGGCATCTTACAAAAAATTTCCAAGTAGAAGTAGGAACTGAATATACAAATGTTCCTCAAATAACCAAAGCATGGATCAGAACCCGCAGAGCCCGGGGAATAAAGGCGATATGGAGTATTGCCAAAGACCTTTATAAAAGAAACTATAGAACAATTATCCAATTTCAGAATTATATCCTTGTAACTTCTGAAGATAGTCATACACCTTCAAATATCCTTTTAGAACTTATCAATGAAATCAGCACCATGAGATTCCCCAGCAATAGTGAAACCATGCAGCAAGCTTATCAGCTTATGGAGATAAAGATGCCCGACAAATAAAACAGATAAAGAAGATGCGACAAATAAAGCGCGGCATAAGATAAAAAGAAGATGACAAATAAAGCGACTCGTGGCATAAGATAAAAGAATATGCCCAACAAATAAAAGCATTTTCATGGCAGATAATGAAAAAGAAAGATGCTTAAAGAAAAGAAGAAGAGAAGCAGACAATAAAAATCTTGTAATAATAGCATGTGAGATAAGGATGTAAATAATGATGTAAGCAGTGAGGTCATAGACCAATAATGTAATAGAAACTTTTTATATATAAAAAGAAGAAGCGGAGGAGACAGATCCTCATACATTTTTTTTCCCATAATTCAGAAAATTTTCCCAGACATTTTCTATTCTCTAAAATAATGAGGAATCACTAAACACTTCCTTGCTCGAAATCCAAAATCAAAACATCATCAACCAAAAACAAAAACCATAAAAAAAAAAGAGGAACCTAACTTATCCAACACTTCGTTATCAAGACGATCAAAATCAACACAGTAAAGCCATCTGAGTCCACATCCCTAGGTAGGAGCAGGACAAACAATGCAGTCCCAAGGAGATCAGAAGGTAAAGAAGAAAGGATAAATTAGGTAATAATACTCAACTTTTATCTCTTGGTGGAAGTTGTTGATGGTTGTTGATGAGATTATTTATGGAGGAGGAGCAAAACTTTCAAACTGAAACAAACTTTTTGGTTATAACATGAATCACAGGTTTTACTTAGGAGAATCTAAAGAATACATAATAAATCCAACCACTAAAATAACATACAATGAGTACATGATGATAATAGATTTTAATTTAGGATCATATAAACAGAGTTCGTATCTGTTCAGCAAACATGAACTTGTAAGAATAGAAGATCTATTAGCAATACACTCACTTAATTTACCTCAAGAAATAAAACAGAAAATTATAGAAAACATTGAAATAGACAACCTAAAACATAATATAATTATGTTAACAATAGAAGAAGGGATTGATATAGCAAAAGCATATTTAAAACACAAAGAATATGAAGCTGAACCTTCATATACCTATAACTCAGACAATGAAGAGATTGAAATATAACTTAAAAGTATATAAGCTGGAACTGTAAGTTACATTTGTTTCTATTCTTAATAAAAAGTATTTCTATCCTTAATAAAGATTTAAGTTACATAAAAATATGTTCTCTATTACGTTTATTTATATTTATTTATATTTATTTATATTTGTTTGTTTATTTAGTTTTTTAAGTTTTTTGAAACACATGAAAATGGTATCAGAGCCATGGACCCTATAAGAGCTATAGTAGATAGTCTATATACATTAAAGGTATATGATAAGAAAGAAATAAAAAATTTAATAAAAGCTATTAAAACCGATAAAAATAATATAAGAAATATAGAACTTGAATTAACCATGGAGCTTAGAGAAAGATTTATAGATACAATAGGTGGTGAAATTTTAATAGAAAAGAAAATGAAATTCATAGAAGAACTTATAAATTTTTTAATATATTGGTATAAAACAGAAACACTATGAATCAAGCCGTTAATACAATACAAGAATTAGCAAGTAGTATAGATCATATGTTTTTAGGATGGGAAAACATAGTAAATACATATATAAATTTAATAAACCAAAAAATATTTTTGTTAGAACAAGAACGGATAGGGTTGATAAATTTAGGACCAGACGTCTATTCTGAATTTTTAGATCTATATGAATTTGATAATCACTTGTTGTTACTCAAAGAAATAAATAAAATTCTAGAAAGAATAAAAAATAGATGTATAAGAGATGGGAGAAGACAAATACATCCAGGACTATAAAATTGGAAATAGAAAAAATTAAAAGGACTCATATGAGATTAGCCAAAAGGGAATAAGACAGAAGCTGTACGTTACAATAAATGTAACTTTGGCACTTCCTTTATATTTACCTATATCTTATATATATAAAGTTGGGACTTAAGGAGGTGATGTGGCATCATAATTTTTTATCTATGTATATTATTTATTATCTAATAAATAGAAAAATTTTCTTTTAGATTTGACTTTTCATTTTCTCATAATTAATTTGATTGTTATTACACAATAATAATTATGTAAAGATTTTAATGAGGCATATTCTTTATAATGAACATAGGGGGAGTGTTATGAATTTATTAAAATAAATGTAAATGTTCATAACATATATCTCTTAGTCATCAAGATTCTCATTAAGAACCTTTCCTATAACTCTCTCTACTGTTAATTATGATCCATAATTTTTCATTAATTTCATGGGAGAAATTTCATTTTTTTTTTACATAATTGGAATGAATAAAATCACTCTATAATATATTCTCTAATTTTATTCTTTATCTTGTGTTGATTCTTTATTTGTATTGTTGGCTAATAACTTTTTTTATTTTTTATAAGGCTGCCTCATCTTAAAAAAAATTAATTTATATTTTTTATCAGTTTCATCAAGTGTAAAGTAACAAAAAAGAATAATATTAAAATTTTTTTTTAAAACCGCGTTAAGTGCGGTTCTATTTTTAGTAATAAAATAATGAAGAGCACACCACTGTGGATGTACGGGTCAAATTTTTGATATGCGTGCCATGACTGCGGGTTGGAAATCAGATTTTTTTAGTCATTTACAGCGCAACACTTGAAATTAAAAAGGAAAAATTATTATCTTGTAAATCTCTCTAGGAGAAAACACGTCGCGTGCGTCACACATGAGAAAGCACGTGATACACAACCGCATGAAAAGATCTAATTTCGATTGGTGGAAACATGAACGGCGTAAATGAAGATTTTATCAAAAGTCTAAATCTCTCCTACCATGGTACTAACATCGTATTGGCCATCGCATTTTCCGTGGCGTATCATATTTTCTTCTAGGAGACGTCCAAGTACTTTTAAGGTAACTTACCTAAAGACTTCCAAAAAATAATAATAATAAAATAAAATCAAACCAAAATTACAATTTGGTGATAAAGTAAAATTTCTTTTCCACCCCTCTCAAAACATAATTTAACAGTTTTATTTTATTTTAATTGGTTTGAATATCATATTTTCTTCTCGGAGACATCTAAGTACTTTTAAGGTAACTTACCTAAAGACTTCCAAAAACAAAAATAATAATAAATAAATAAAATAAAATCAAACCAAAATTACAATTTGGTGATAAAGTAAAATTTCTTTTCCACCCCTCTCAAAAAATAATTTAACAGTTTTATTTTATTTTAATTGGTTTGGATTTGGACGGAGTCAATAAATTTTCACCGGATTCGATTTTTTATTTTTAATATACTAAATACATAGAATGGTCATTAGGCATATGTAAATTATTATTATTTCTGTTGTTTTAGATTTTGGGATATGACCAATGACTATGGTGCATCAGTCAAACCATATGGTTGTAGCCCTTTGTTATTATATAGATAATAATATTTTTTTATTTTGCTATTAGTAATAACATATCACAGAAAATTGTTCCTTATAATCTAATGTAATGACAATAAACGTAAAAATTGTTACAGATAATAAAATTTTGTACAATTTGCACGGTGCAACGAATGCACCATAGAAAGACCCTGATCAAAGAAGAAAATTAAGCTTACATGAATTTTGTTTTAGCATATACTGACAAAAGTGTGTTAGGTGAAGTGACTGAAACTAATTGTGAAAAATTTGGGGCTTTGGTTAAATTTCATTTATATTGACTTAAGGGTGTTTTGGAGCATGTGATTAGTGTATTATAATATTGTTCACATTAATTTAATATCAAATGTTTGGAAAGAAATTGTATTGAATAAAGGGAATGTGCTAACAATCGGGTTTAACTTAATGCTATTAACGTTTTGCTTTTGTTTCTTTTTTTTTTACTTTTGTTATTTTAATAATAAAAAGAAATATAAATTTTAATTTAATATATTATTATATAATATTAATTTTTTATTTTACATAATAATTATTAAAATAAATTAATAATTTTATAATTTATTATTCATATTTTAATTTTTATTATATTAAAAATATAACTAAATAATGTATTATTTAATTATATAATAATTAATATATATATAACTGATTAATATTTAATAAGTTAATATAACTAACAATAAATATTTATATATGAATAAATTTAAATAATAGTAATTTAAAATTAATACCAATAAAAATAATAACATAAAATATCATTACGTTATGATATTATTTAGAGATTATTTGATTAAATTATTAACTTCGATTTTTATTTCACATGTTATATATTTAGAAAATATTGAAAAATAAATGTTATGCTGCCGAAAATATAAGGTTATAAACTTCGATCTTTACAAAAAAAATTGTGATACTTTTAAAATTTTTACTAAAAAAATATGTTAAATTTCTAAAATTTAAGACTTCTATATATAATAATTTTCTAGGTACTAATAAATATTATTTTCTAAATATATAATTTAAGTTAATCACAAAAAATTAATACAGTACAATGTAGCATCAAATGTTGTACAACATTATTATAGTGCAATGCTAATGCAATATAATATAATACAATACATATGCATTAAAATAATACAATAAAATATAACACAATATAATGTGCCAAACGCACCCTAAAACCAGAACCAGCTATATTAGTTTAAATATAAGTAATATAGGAGGTTTAGTTGGTGGAGCCAACTCCTAATTTATATGGATTGCAAATTATTATAAATATAACTTAGCGTAACTCGCATTTAAGTTATATTATGATTTTTTTTTTAATAGAAATAATCATGCGCACGTTGCTGGTCAAACTTTTAAAAAAAATATGATTTTAAAATGTGCAAATCAAACCCAGTCAAAGGAGGGTGACTACTTAAAAATAGGGGCAAAGTGAAATTAAGCATGTGATTTAAGGTTTATGAAAATAAAGGTTTGCATTTGAATTTGGGCGTGCCTCCTCCATGTGTTGTGTGTTCCATGGTAGATTCCCCGCGTTCGTCACATGGAGCTTTCTATTATTATTATTATTATTTTGCAATTTTCACCTTTTTATTTATTTATTTATGATTCTCAAATTTCACAAAGTTCAGATTCAAGTAACTAAACTAAATAAATCAATAGACAAAACACTTGGTAGATGCCCGAGGCAACTTAAAATTTTGAAATTTTCACATAGAACTTAGATTTTGGAAGGTTATCGTTTCTAATTGGGTTGTCTTGCTTTGACCAATTGGCAGTCAATTTTCTTCCTATATTGAAATTTTTTGCAATTATGAAGGGCTAGCCATTGACGGAACATATTATTAACAAGGGGAGAAATATTTTCGAAAATTTACGGGTCTAATCCCTTCTCATTTTTTAATTTTTAAAAATAGTCACGGTCCCAATTTTCTTACAATGCAAAACACATCTAAATCACCACCGCGATTCTCCTTTCAAGCCCATCATCTATTTTCTTCCTCAATCCTCCTTATTTAATTTATTTTGTTTCTGCAACCATTTTTTTTTTTGGGTTATCAATACTAGATGTTTTGCTGAGGGATTTTTTTCACATAGAAAAGTTAGGCTTATATTAGAACTGAAAATTATCAAATAATTCATAAATTTCCGGTACAAAATTATGGCACACTTACTTCATATTTACCCAGTCAACCTTATTTTGGAAAAAAATCTTGTATTGTTTTGATAAAAAGACTGAGAGCCTTGTTCGTGTTTTATTTTGTTCGATAGCATTTTCCCTCAAATTGATTAAAAGACTTGTGCCACCGCCCATGTCTTTGGTGTGTAAATCGTAGGCTTTTAATAATTGGATTTAAAATGGTGGGCGGGCGAGGTGTCCAGAAAAAGGGCGACGACAAATGCGTCCAAAAGTGATGTAATAATTAGTTAATTTTGTTAAAAAGTTGGGACTGTGGTCTTTTTTTTTTTTTTTTTTTTTTAATTGAAAAATGAGAAGTGATAAGATCCGTCTATTCTTCAGATATTTTTGACATTGAAATGAAAGAGACTATATTTTCCCGATCTCATGAATTGTTTGACGCAAATTCGTAGCATTTAATTTAATTCTCATTGCTCTCATGTTTCTTGTGGAGACACTCAGAGAAAGCATTGCTGCCATATATTTGGATTCAACATGTTTGAACTTCACTCGGTCACTGTAGCACCCTCATCATTTCTTTGCACTATTTTTTTTATTAGTAATATTTTGTCCAATTATAAAATGCAAAATGTTAAAATAATGTCATAACTGTTGGTAAATACGGTAAATAATTTTCAATAATAATTGAGGTTAATCATTCTGCATAATGCTTGATCCAGGGTTGAGCATAGAATCGGATTCGGAATCAATCCAATCTAATATGATATGATCTCATTTGGATCAAATTCAGGTTTAGAACTAAATTCGAGCGGATAAGAATTATAAATAAGAAATAAAATTAAAAACAACCCTAATTCCTTAAAGATACGTTTGACACACTATATTGTATTATGCTATATTATATTAGCATTGTATTATAATAATATTATATAACATTTGGTACTACACTGTATTGTATTATTTTTTTTGTGATTAACTTAAATTATATATTTAAAAAATAATATTTATTAGTACCTACAAAAATACTAAATATATAAGTTTTAAATTTTAGAAATTTAACATTATTTTTTAGTATAAATGTTAAAAAATATCATAATTTTCATAAAGATTGAAGCTTATCATAATTTTCATAAAGATTGAAGCTTATATTCTTATATTCCCGGCATCATAACATTTATTTTTTAGTATTTTCTAAATATATAACATGTGAAATAAAGATCGAAGTAAATAATTTAATGAAATAATTTCTAAATAATATCATAACTTAATGATATTTTATATTATTTTTATTGGTATTAATTTTATTTAAATTTATTCATATATAAATATTTATTATTTTGTTATATTAAATTGTTAGATAATAATCAATTATATATATAAATTATTATATAATTCAATAATACATTATTTAGTTATATTTTTAATAAAATAAAAATAAAAATATGAATAATGAATTATAAATTTATTCATTTATATAAATAATTATGATGTAAAAATAAAAGAAAATAAAAATTAATATTATATTAAAATAAAAAGTTATATTTATTTATTATTAATAAAAAAAAAGAAAAAAAAACAAAAGTAAAAGCAAAAGCAAAACGCTAATGCGGCATTAGCTAAACCCGACTCACATTCAAGTTTAGCTAATGTGCTAGTTGCCGCATTAGCATACCCCCTTAATCCCTTGCAAATTCTTTCCAAACATGGTATTGATATTAAGCATAT
Source organism: Citrus cavaleriei (assembly GCA_030448925.1). Lineage (NCBI taxonomy): Eukaryota > Viridiplantae > Streptophyta > Magnoliopsida > Sapindales > Rutaceae > Citrus > Citrus cavaleriei. The sequence continues at coordinate 12,515 of JAUJEN010000089.1, forward strand.
GTAAACAGTGTTTTAATACCCCATAATTCCATTTTCCAAACACACCCTAAAATCCTAAATCAAAAATAGAAAGATCTGAAGAAGCACTTGCTGCCGCATGAACCTAGCCAATCTCTATTAGAAAACGACAGCTAGCTGTCAAGTCCCAAGTTGTCAATGCCCTGCATGCCGATGACATCCCAACCAATAGCTGCTGAGCCCATGAGCTGCTCGCTGCTATGATACTAGCTGAAGCCGCAAGCAAAAGTTGAAGTCTCAAACCCAGCTGCTACATTTATTTGTTTATTGCAAGGGTTTCTAATAGAGTTGGATCCATCAAAGCTTGTGAGGTGTAGAGGTTATAAGAATAGGTACCTTTGATTTGAAAAACTTGTAAAGGTTTTGGTCTTTTGAATTGCTTGTGAATTTGTTTTTTATTTTGCCTCCATGTCATTCTCCTTATTTTTTTATGATTGTAAAGTTGATTGTTTGATTTAGTTTTCTTGCTTTTAGGATGCAATTGTTACGGGAGATCTCAATAAAACAATTGATGTTAAAATGAACACTTTCATTTTTCTGCCTTTCTTTTTTCCATTTGCTGGCTTACTGTAATTTTTTTTTTTTGTGGTTTCAGTTTTGTATTGTAACTTGAAAGTAATATGAATTCATCTTATTTATTCGAATACAACCGAATCCAAATTAATCAGAATTATTCATCCGATCCGAACATATTTGGATCGAATTTGAGTTGAATTGTGTTCATATGAGTTTTTTACGAATCTAAAATCCGATTGAATTGACCTAAATCCGATCCATATCTGAATTTGCTTACCCCTAGTTTGATAGTATCATTTAATCACCTTTAAATAGCATAATTAACAATCCAACTAAGACATTGTGCATAGGATGTGGTAAATATGATTTTTTAAATAATAGTTTAATAAAAATCATAAATAACTTATAAAATTTTCATCATATAAATATAAGATAAAATCAACTTAATTTTTATATTACAACAGTAAACATTTACAAAATACTTTAATATTATAATTTACCCAACCAAAATACCAAATAGAACATCTCCTTTGGAGTTGTTGGCTATAATGTGTGTCTTCAATCCAACACTAATGTTTTTAAAAATAAAAAAAAATTCTAAAGTCTCTCACCTTAAAAAAATCTAACTTTCAACAGATCTTTTAGAGTCATAGGCCTACCTTGAAGATATGGGCTTGGTTAAGCCCAATCCATCCCTGTGCATATATCTTCCTTAGATATAGATATGGATCTTATAAGTTATAACTATGAATTCATATATTGGTCTATTTGACGAATTATTCGTTATAAAGTGGTAATATAAAATATATATTTACTATAAAAATGTTAAAAATAACAAAAAGTATAAGTAAAATATTTTATTATTAATTTTTCATTCTCACCAAAATATATTTTTCTAATTTTTAGTACTTAATTTTTTATATTTTAATTTCCGTTGATATGATTTATTTTATTTATAATAAATATGAATAAAAGTATATTTAAAAATGATGATAAATTTATAAAAGTATGCTGGTAGGTGGTTATTAGCTATTAAGACAATAGTAAAAGGATAAACGATTTATATTGATTTTAGGAAAAAACTGGCAATCTCTCTTTATCATCCATTCCAATTAATTTATAATTTCTTAATTTTTACACTCAAATTATTCTAATATTAATTTAATTTTGATATATTATATTAATCTCACTAAAATCAATTCAAATAAATGGGGAGTTATGGTCAGCGACCGTTAAAGAATTCACTAGTAGGATCAATCGGCAACTAATGGCCATAGATGTGGTGGTTGGAGATGGTGACAATGGTGGTAGAAAGTAGCTAGGGCTTTTAGAATTTTATTTATTTTTTTAATTTTTTAATTTTTTAATTTTTTAACAAGGGTAATTATGAAAATAAATGAGATTAACTAAAATATGGGGTTGGTGAGAAAAATTAAGGGTAAAATATTACTATTCTTTATTGTAATGGAGGTATTGCGTACAAACAAATTAATAGTTTGTAAAATAGCTAGTTATTTTAACTTAATTTTTATTTTAAATTTTGACATAAAATTTAAGTTATTGATACAAAGAAATTAAATAGTATATAAATTTAACATTCAATACTTATCATTGGATTTTTTTATAGAAATAAGTGGGCAAAAAAGCCTGGCTGGCTCAGGCCTGCAGGCTTTTGGCCTGCCCTCCACATGAGTGTAGAGACAAGAACTTAAGAAAAAAATGTTAGGGCTACACTCGGCACTCCATTTTTAAAAAATAAATTTATAAATTAAAATAATAAGTTAAAATTTAAAAATATAATAGAAAAATAAAAAAAATTTAAATTTTTAATTCATAAATCAATAATGATTGAAAATTTTAAAATTATAATACTAAAGTCCCTGTTAACCATTAATTAATTAAGATGGTGTTTAAATCAAAGAATTTAGTATTAATAAATTAAATCTCTAATCTTTTATTTTAAAAATATTTTTTAATTCATTGTTATTATAATAATTTGTTGATTATTAATTTATTTTAAATATATAATTATTAAAAAAAAGAAGGTGAAAGTCATGACTCAACCGAAAAACTCGACCCAAGCTCACGTTGTGCCATCTCTAATTGGAAAACAGAAAATACGTATTTCCGTCGTAACGGTTAAGAAAGAATGTGTTAGTATATTATTTGCAAAATTATGAATTTCCATTTCCACCCCTGGGCGTCACAACACCCTGGCATTTTCGGCTAAAGCAAAGAAGAAAAAGGTAAGAAGGAAAACAAAGGTCTGCAATTTTGAATCCAACGCAGTGGCATCTTCAAAGATGGTATCGAGATTATCTTCCCGATTGCAGTCTCTGTGGCCCACACTGAAAAGAAGCTCACTCTCTCCGCTGAAGCACACCTTCCAAACTCAGGCCTCTGCCTCTACAAAACCCATTTTTCGCATCTCACGGTAACTAACTTCAAGAACACATTTCTTTATTTTCCCTTATTTTAAGAAATTAAAAGAACTCTATTTAGAAACCTTTTTGTTTATATTTTATAAATAATTCAAACATGCTGATTAGGTTACCTGTGGAGCTGAGTAGTTTGGAATCGATGCTGCCACTGCATAGTGCAATTGCTTCGGCACGGTTAAAATCAAGCTTGCCCGTGGAATGTCATTGCTGGGGTTTAGTTCCTCAAGGTTAGCCTTACTTTGTATTTCAATATTGAAATGCATTTCAATTATTTGGTGGGTTTTTGAAAAGGGGATTAATTATTTAGGTGTCTTTCAGTCAACGCCTCGTTTCTTGCATCGATAATTTTAGTCATTTAGACATTTGTAACAGGCTATCAAGAATTATCTAGCTTGTCAAATTGCAATAAAATCTGACAATTGAACCTAGTGTTCATAAGATGAAGTGGAAAAAGCCAATTGAAGGAGATCGATTGGGAGGGTAGAATCAGTATGTGATCAAACATTTGACTCTTGGAATGATTAATGAAGCTTGGAATTGGAAGTTGTCCATGAGTTGGATAATGACTTTTACCATTCTTTCAAAAAACCTTTATATTGAAGATAAAGCTTTGACGAGGTCAATGTGTTTGCTGAGGCTTTAGGAAATGCGTAAGCTGAAATGTGGTCTATGTTGTTAGAACTGCAAGAGGAGACAATATAAATGATATGCTCGAGCATTAGGTGCTAGTCTGAGGAGATGATGTGTTGTCTTGGGATAGGTATTAATTAATTATGAATTGAATAATACATATGCTTTTTTAGCTGATATCCCATGTAAACAAAATACATCATATACTTTAAAAAAAAAAAAACACTGTTTAGCTCATAAATAAATAAACATCTAGCTTAGAGATGACAAAATCCTCCACAGATTTGGAGCCCCACTTCAAATATGGTAAATTTTGAATAATTATTGGGGAATGGAAGAAAAATAATTCTCGAATTTTTAACGGGATGGGGTTTGGATTTGTACTCCCTAACCCATCCCCACCTCAATCCCCATTATATGTGAGTACTTTTTTAATTCTTTGTTCAATAATTTTTGTTTTATCAATTGCAATGTTGGTTAATAAATTTTCTTTTTATTTTTACCTAATATAAATAGGTTATAAATAAAAGAAAATCTTACATTATAATTTTTATTCAATCCTAAAATATTGTTACGTTTTCTTTTTCTCTCAAGGTACTGCTCTTTTAAAATATTTTTTAGTTTTATATTATTTCAAGACATTATTTTAACTTTTTAGAGATTTTTTAAATAATTTAAATATTATATAATGTGGTAATAATTTTATTTAAATCTTTAAATTTTAATTTACTGAAATCATTTAGCCATACCTATTACAAAATAAGTAAATGGGAAATGGGGTGGGGATGAGGAAATTATTTCCCACATGGGGATTTTCCATCCCCAACCCACTAAATTAATTGGGGGATAAGGTGGGGAATAGAGGTGAAATTTTTAATGAGGTGGAAAATAGGGTAGGCCCTCCCACTCACATCCTATCCCATTGCCATCTCTAATCAAGCTGGCTTAACTCAATGTGAAAGATCCTTCAAGTCTGAAGCGTTTCTCGTTGTCCTCTTATTCTTTTTATATTTAAGTGCATTGCTGATGGTGGAGTGGGGATGACGAAATTATTTCCTACATGGGGATTTTTTATCCCCAACCCACTAAATTTATTAGCGAATAAGGTGGAGAATGAAGACGAAATTTTTAATGCGGTGGGAAATAGGATAAGCCTCCTCGCCCACACCCCATTCCATTGCCATCCTTAATTTAGCTGGCTTAACTCAATATGAAAGATCCTTCAAGTCTGAAGTGTTTCTCGTTGTCCTCTTATTCTTTTTATATTCAAGTGCATTGCTGATGATGATCCTTTTAATAGTTCTCATACGGTAATCTTTGCCCATGTGTACAACCCATTTTGTCTTGTGCTTGAGAGATTAGGCTGATTGCTTAGCACAATTCCCATTATAATTTGCATTCTTGTGTACATAAAATATATTATAGTCTTTAAATGTCTTATTAGGACATATATAATTCTCTTAACCTATCATGGTTCATGGTTGAAGGGGTTATATTTTAACTTCACATGTATTTGTAATTTTTGGAGAACTTGTAACGATCAGTTCGGCTTTAGTCTGATGGGGTGAGTATATGAAAAAGGTCTTTAATCTGGCGGGCTAAAGAAAGGAAAAGAAAGAGAAAATGAATTCTCTCTGTAAGAATGAACATGTCACCGATCATTTTTATACACGTGGGTGTGAATTTGATTGTAGGAAAATAAATATATTTATTCCGTACATACATGTTTCTTTATTCTTATGACTATGGGCGTGGTTTCCTTCGATCACAAATTTTGGAATTAGCATGAGTGTAATTCCTCCTCTTGTCATTTTTATAAGTTGTTGGGGAATTTTATCTTAGTTGTTTTTTCCCTTGAGATAGTTTCTTTTTATTCAAAAGAGTGGACACATGGCGTAATGTAGTGCCTTGAAATATGGCACCTACACCACTTCCCTATAAGTGTATGTTTGATTAAAAAATATGTTGACCAAAAAGTGGTGATTGTGTGACATTTGGGCGTCGTTTGAGATTGATGTTAGACAATTGGAGGTTAAAAATTACAACACTAAAGTGTTTGGTAAACACTAACTATTATAATTGAAAAGTTAAATTGATTTGATTTTACACTTAAATGATATTTTTAACACTTGATTTTACACTTAATTGAGAAGTTAAATTGATGAAAAATCTATTATATTTTTACTAATTTTTTTTAAATTATTATTAAAAATTATATTTATTACATACTATTAATTTGTATTTAATAGTTACAGTTTTTTTCCACAACAATTATAGTTTTTAAACTACAGTGCCTCCAAACTAAATAGGACCTTACTATTTTTTCAGTATGCTCTTTTGAGAGATGGGACTATCACTTTCTTCTTTAAACTAAATAATCATGATCAATTAATTTAGATTTTTTTTAATATATGCACATTTATTTATATATATATATATATAACAAAGGCCATATTGTCCTTCAAGTAGAACCCAACTTCACCCTTGACCTTCATAAACCATCCCTCACAAATGCTATCTTTTGGAAACTGAATATTTTATTATAACTGGAAGGTTGGTTGATTACAGAGTAGAGCTTACAAGTACTGGACTTGCTCCAAGACTCGATTCCTCGATACAAACCAATGGCTCCCTTATATAAGCTCAAGGGATCCACTATTGCACACTATTTGCATTATTGATCATTATCACTGAGTAATCTATTTTACAACTCATTATCTACTTTATCTCACATCACACTCTTATCCTTGTCTAAATGGAATCTCTCCTGTACACATGTGAAGCACACATACAATTATTACATATATTATTATCACCACTGCTTCCACTGCAGGGTCCACTATGCTTCCTCTACAGACCTAAGTTGCCACTTGTTGGCATGCTCCTTCTGGATAGGTTTGCCCTTCTTTCTTCTGACAAAGTCTCCATCCTGTCAGCAAGCCCTTGCCAACTGCGGTCGCTGGTTCTATCTCCGTCATGCCATCGTTTAGTCCAACCAATATCTCTTCAAGCTCTCCTCTCCACCTTTCGATCTCGGGAGTTCTCTATGGATACCCTTCCTGCTCTCTTCCATGGCGCATGAGGTATTCTTTGTACCTCTCTTGCATGTCTTTTTCCCCTTCGTTGTCATTGTGGAGTTTCGCATCCCTGATTCCTTCCCTGTAGTAGAGGTCTGGCGTTCCTTGACCTTGTGAGGATATTGGGCTGTGAGTTATGTACATAGGAACTGTACCATAGACTTCAGCCAATGCTTTTCTTGCTGTGAAGCATCCTGTCCACATAGAGTCGATATCTTCACACGAGTGGTTGTGCTCTACTACCTTGACTATTGGTTCTACGAACTCCTTTTGTCTCCCTTATATATCTGTCAATTTCACAATCACGATAGTGGTATGCGTGCTGTGATAGCCATTGATCAAATGGAGTGCCTAAAGTCAATTGCATTGCTGGATTTCCTGAGAAAATTATTGGTTATCTTGGCCTCATGTTGCTTCTTGATGAAAGACAAGAAGTGCTAATGGTGGTAACAAACTCATTAAAACAAGATCTCAACCACATAAACCAGTATATTGTGGGACTTGCTCTTTATGCTTTGGGAAATATTTGTTCAGCAGAAATGGCTTGTGATCTAGCGCCAGAAGTAGAAAGATTGCTGCAATTTCGAGATCCAAATATTCGAAAGAAAGCAGCATTGTGCTCCATACGTATTATAAAGAAACTTCTTGACCTGACAGAGAATTTTATTAATCCTGCTGCCGCTTTACTTAAAGAAAAGCATCATGTGTGTGTGTGTGTATTTATATATATATATATATATATACATCTCTCAAGAGAAGAGTCTCATCTCTTCCCCGATACCATAAGCGAATAAGGATCGGGCTGACGCTTTCAAGTTCAAATTAAGACATATCAATATAACAACGTGAGATTTGACGGCTTCACGATTTTAAAATAAATTACCAAATTTTAGATTAAGAGATTATAACGCTTTACCGATTTTAGAGACGCATCAGATTCAGATCGACGCAGAAACAGTCACAAGACCATATCCGACTTTCAGATGACAGATCAATACGCCACGCATTAGCTTTCCAATTATAATAATTACCAAATAATTATTATTCTTTAACAGTTCTAAGAACACATACATCTAAAGGCCGCAGATACATTACATCAGATCCTGGCTCCTAAATTCGGGCGAAATGGCGAGAAGAAGATTTAAACCGGCGATCGAGATCCCGCCTTTTATGAATGTGATAACTTATATAGATCTCGATAGAGATCACCGCAAAGATACTAATTTAAATGCTTAAAATAAATTGCAGAAAAGAATGCTTTTAAAGAATCAGAAAATTTAAATTACATCAACTTAAAATTTAAAGAATCAATTTAAACATACATCTTCGCTTGATCAAGGCTGGCTATTAAATTTTCAAATCTTTCCGTATGAAGATTGAAGACGGAAGATCATGAAAGACTGGTCACCCAAAGCTTCGCGACAGAACTATCGCAGAAACATAAATTTCCTCAATCCTTCCTGACTCTTCCGGTAGAGAGATCTTTAGCAGCAGAAGAAGGCAGGTGTTCTAAAAGCTAAAAACGAAAAACCCGAGGAAGCCTTTCTCTCGCTGAGTATAAAAAGATCTTTAAACTGCTCAATGTAATGGAACTTCGAACATGAATCTTTGAACTCCAGCAGAAGTGAGCTGGGAGCTTCGATGTTTTCTTTTAAAGATACAAAGCTTTAATTTTACAAACTTAAATAAATTAAAGGATAGAGACAAGCTTTCTCACTCACCAATTCAAGACAAAAATACGTGAACTAAACGAAATACTTTTTTTTTTTAATAGCTATAATTAACTATTTACAATGCTTTAAAGCGAGAAAATTCCTAAAACAATCATCTTCTATTTTCGCCTCGGTAGAAATCTACGGCTTCTTCATCTTCGCTCATCTTCGCAGAGAGTCACCACCACGACTTTCGAATTGAAGTTGCTCCATGGCCATTTCAAGATTCTTCTTCGCTGCAGACGCTAGTGCTTTGATTAGAAATGCCGAAAGCACGCTTTTACGTTTTATTCAATAGAAAACTTTTAAGAAGCCATTTTTCATCATCGCAGAATAATTCGATTGGTTCATCAATTCTCACCACCATTCGACTTTTTGTGCCGCTCACGATTAATCGGAATCTCGAAATGATGTCGAGACTCCACATCCAAACCCCGAGAAAGTTTTAGACAAAAACAGAAACGAGCGAACTTTTCGCATCAAGAGGCTTCAGAACGCTTAAAAAGATTTAAACATCAGATTTGCTCGTAGAAGGATATTCGGCTTACCAAACGATTCCAGCAACGATTTAAACCAATTTTAGGGCTGACGTTATTTTTAATCAAAGAAAAATAACCAAGAACGTGACTTTTTAGGGTTTTGATAAAAAAGTGTTATACCACGTGCATTGGTAATCCCAAGAGAAAAGTCCGAAAAACGGTAACCTCAAAATTTAAAGTGAAAGGCGAAATCATGAAAGAGGCCACCCTAATCGGGGCTCAATACTTTTTTGTGATAGTATCAGCCAAAATTTAGAGTATTACCGAGAAAGAAACGTTTAATTGACTCGACCAAGAATTTCTAAAACGCTTGATAACAAGACCCATTATATATCCCATTAAAAAATGCTCGGCGAAAACTTCAAACGCTTAAAAGGATCAAGATGGCGGAATCTTTCTCGTACCAGAGGCTTCAGAATGCTTAAAAAGACGAAACATCATTTGCCGTGAAGGATATCGGCCTAAAACGATTCCAAATTTAACGAAACCAATTTCAGAGCTGACTTTTTTTAATCAAGAAAATAACCAAGAATGCGACTTTTTTTTGCGGCTGATAAAAAGTATATACTCGCTATGAATCCCAGAGGAAAAGTCCTCAACGTAGAACCCTCAAAATTTAAAGGAGATGTTTAAATCATGAAAGAGGCCACCCCACCTGCGGGCTAATACTTTTGTGATTGCACCGAATGCGCCAAATTTCAGAACGAAAGATCACCCAGAAAGAACAATTGATCGACTCAATTTCTAAAACGCTGATAATAAGACCGCCATATATCCCAAAAAATGTTCTTCGCGAAAACTTAAACGCTTGGCGATCAGATTAAAAATCCATCTTCCATAAAAGAATGTTAAAAAGCATCAAACCAATCGTAGGGTTGAATGCCGAGAAAGACAATTCGGCAGGACGACGACACAATTTTCAATATTTTTGGCGTTTGCTCTTCTTCGAAATGAGTTTTTTGCTTTCTTTCTTGTGAGAAGATTGCTTTGAAGATTTTGCAAAGCTAATCAGTTTCGCTGTGATTTTCAGAATTAACTCATCCATCGCTTTACTTTTGGCCATCGAAGAATAGATTAGACGGCTTCACGTTTTCGACTCGATCCAAAACTGGCATGTTAAGTTTTTCTTGTATGTGATTTTTGGGGCGCCTGCTCTTCGGATCCAGCTATTTTTAAGAATCGCTTTTACCTTCGCTCTTCTTTCGCAAGATTATCATTTCAAGAAATTCTCCTGCTATAAATCGCAATAGTAGTTTTTGTCACCTTTAATAAACTCAATATCAAAATAAAACACTTAAAATACCATCGAAAAATACGTTTTGACTTAACGCTTTAACATTTTTTTCTAAATACGTTGCATAATTTTCATAATCAATTCTAAGAAAATTTTTGATTTAATAAATCACTTTTGACTTAGATATGCACAAAACAATAGAATTTTCAGGTTAAAATCTGCATGTTTATTTCAAGCTTGTCATGCATAATTTTTACCCATTGTAAGTTCCCGCGATAAGTTTTCCGCTTGGTCAGAAACCACACCGTAGCTATTCTGACCAAAACCAAAGATAATTACGATTCTCACCACGAATCTCTACACCAGACATCATTATTACGTCTCAAAGTTTCATCCTCTCAAATCATAGGTTTCACAACATTTTCAAAAGAAAACCTTCGACGGCTTTTTTGATAAAACCCATTTTCAAAATATTCTTTCTATTAAGCATTGGATTTTACTATACCGATCCTTTTCAAAGATTTCAAAGCTCCTCAAAGCTGCTTTTTAAACCACGGATATAACAAAACCCCACCTTTATTATCAAAGCATTTTAGAAATTAATCAGAATACCAATAAACATTTCTTCTCGATACTCATTCTCGAATTTCATTTATTCTACTACCATAACTTAAAAGATTGAATTTCAAACCAATGACTCCATTTACCCACAATTTTAAAACCTTCCTTTAAATTTTCGGTAGACCACATTGTTTGACTTTTTTTCCCACGGGATTACCAATGTTTCTCAGATAACACCCTTTTTATCCAAAACCCTAAAGTCACATTCTTTGCTATTTTCTTTCAATTCAAAATAACCGTCTAAAGCCTACCAAATCGGTTTCATCATCGGCGGACCATCATTTCCCAATACCCCAAACGCCATACAACGTTTAAATCTTTTTAAAGTTCATTACAAATCCCATCGAAATTCCTCGGTAGAAAGATTCCCTCATTTTCTCTCGTTTTTTAAACTTTTTTTTCTCGGCCGAATGCGAAATTCTATCATCACACTCAAGATTCTAATTAATCCTTCCAGTTAACCTTTAAAGCTCAAAACGCCACAAAAAAATTTAACAATCCAACGACCATTAATGATATTCAAAATTGGCTTTCTAAATACCATTTACAACCAACCATCAAAGACATAAAACCTGCGCACTTTCCTTTCTCAAAATCCAAAGTTCAAGTTTTTAAGAAGTCAGCCAAAATCAAGAAGAATACTTAAAGTTCCTATTATCCTCGCCCCTATTAAAGTCATCAAATACGATTCTCCAAGACGAAGACGAAGCACGAAGAGTCAACCATTTCCTGAGTATTAAAACGAAGCGATGATTGCTTAATTTTCTCCTTAAAGATTTAAATAGCTACGAATTATTCAAAAAAAAAGATTCTCATTCTACACGATTAGATCTTCGGTGGTCTATTACTGGATGTAGAGCGCATACGTCTTCTTTCACCCAAATTTATTTAAAGTCAGAAATTCGAAAACACTCAGATGCTTCCAGCAACATCGCTGCTAAGTCGCCCCACTACGCCGATTTGAAAGATTATCGCAGACTCAAAGCTCCGCTATAATGAATAGCTTAAAGATTCAGATATAAACCAAGTTATAAGACTCAGACTTCTCAGTTTTTCATTTTAGCTAGAATTTCTCTTCTTCTCTTCCTTCTTCTAAAGATCTCTCTAAGAACATCAGCGATTCAAGAATTTTACGCTTATTACATAATAGCTTATATCACGTATCCTCGCCAATGTATCAGCTTTTTTACCTTCTTAATCTTTCCTGCTCTTCAATCTTCCTTCCTGAAAGATTTAAAATTCAGAAAGTTCAAAGTCAGAATCAAAGAAAGATTTATTGCTTAAATTCGCCTTTTTAAATTTTAAAGCTCAACGAATTTAAATTTTCAGTAATTTACTTTTAAAGATTTACTTTCAAGCAATTTATTTTAAAGATTTAAATTCACAGTATGCTTTCAGACCGATCTCTATCGATCCGCCATATAAGTCAGACATTCCTCCTGAGGAAAGAGACCGGATCTCGATCCTCAACAGCTTGTAAATCTTCTCTCCTCATTTCTTCAGAAAGACCATTTAACCCGGATCTCAGATCGCAGATGCACCTGCCTTTGGGATGATGTTATAGGCCATAAAGAACCTAATAATTATTTGAATTATTCTAGATATCGGCTACGGAACTAAGACGCGATATCGATCCGCTCCTGTTTCGGCGAGCATTTACAAAAGCGCAGACCTCTTCGCTCAAGATCGATTCAGAGCATAACGCCACGCACTCTACCTAAATCCGACCAACCAAGTATAAAGCATGTTAAATTCACTTAATCTAAAAGTTCTGTGAATTTATTTTAAAACTGACGTTCGATCCATCTCCTCAAGCATCATATATGAATGCTCTTAATTCTTGGATTTCCAACGAAAAGACACCCATCCTTCGATCCCATTTCCTTCTAGACGAGCTGTTTAGTATCAGTAAAGCATTTTAGAATTTCATGAAAATTCTTTTATTTTCAGTTTTCACATAATTTTTACTCAATAGTAAGTTCCGGCGTTCAAGGATAAGCTTTTCCGCTTATAATGGTAGAAACCATACCGGTAGCCTATTCGACCAAAACCAAAGATAAATTAAGTGGATTCTCGACCACGAATCCTCTTACACCGTAGAATATCAGTTCTTTTCTAACTCTTCTTCCTAAGACTGATTCAGCTGATTCAAAGACGTCATGCTAGCCCAAGACCATTATCGGTAACTTTGATAAAGTTAATCGATTGAACTTCCAAAAGATTTCAAAAGAACAAATTTACAAAACAAAAAGCTTTGATTTCCTAAAGAAATGCATTATGTATAAAACCGAAGAAAAGAGACATAACCCTTTCTTCACCATTCAAATACAATTCATTTGCTTTTGTAAAAATCTTTTAAAGAAGCTTAAGTAGAAAGAATTTAATTACATCCACATTGCGGTCTGATCCAACAGTATTGCAGCCTTTAACCAAAGGCGCTTGATACTTCTATCCCGTCATTCTCCAGATACGATTCACTCTTTCACGATTCTTCAAGAAGATCGAAATTCAAATACGAAAAGCGCCAATTTTTCGATCATATCCAAATATAACACTTTATCTAAAAGACAAAAAGATTTTGAAAAGACGATTTTGGTTGTGACAAAACGATAATTAAATACGATTTATCATGGATCTGTCTCTATTGTTTTAATTTGCCTTTAAAATCTCAGATATATGATCTTCGCTAGACGCAAAGATAAATTCCAGCTTCAGATTTAGACTTTTCTCACAGATCGACTTATTTAAAGAACATCGTATTCCAAAACCAATCCACCCGAAGATGTCAATCTTCCGTAGAATGATTTCCAAGGAATTGCTTCCACCAGTAGCTTCCAAAACAACTCGAGCCAAATACAGAACTGCAAAACGGGATCTCAAGATTCTATGTCAAATTTCGCCTGTGAGATCTAATTCAACTGATTTTCACAAAGAATCGTGGTTCAAGATTCTTTCCTTGTTTAAATTTCTACAAAAATTCCTTCATAAATCTTCCTTTTCAAAGTCAACCAGTTTTCCACTTCTGATTTACTCAGCCCTTTTCCATCTGCTCTGCTGACTATACCACAAAAGTACTTCTCATCCCATTTATATAAGAAATAATAGTTAATAAAGACAGGGAACTTCTCCTCCATCTTCCCTCACGCTCTCCTGGGTCACGTAAAACGTTATAAATGTTATCGAAAAGACTGATTTTCGATAAAACTCTTCTTCATAACCCATTTTATTCGTAAAACAACAAAAGACTTTGGTTTTCTTTTTTTCGGGAAGATTTTCTAAATCAAAAGTTAAAAGAAATCCAACAAACTTATTATTAATTCGCTAATCTTCATCGTTTCATATATCGTTGACATATTCTTCTAATAACAACATCTCTTACCCTCTTCAAAGAAATCAAACCCTATTACTATTGGTGAAGAAGACTAATCGAACTAAACCTCCGGAAGCGCGATGATAATGTATTCAGCATCCACCTCTCTGGAGCGTAATTGACCACTAATTTTTAACCTCCTATTCAAATTAGAGTCACCACAAAACCTCTAAACCTAACGATATCTGATAAGAATTTAAGAGATTATTCAATGTAATCAATTTACGCTAATACTAACTTAAATTATAGGTGAAACAAATGACTGTAATAAAACCAATTCCAACAAATAACCATATCCTGCTTCTCCTAGTCTTAAAGATATTCCTTTAAAATCGATTCTGATAAAAGTTTTAAGTTGAATCCTATTTTCAAACCTTTTCGCGCTTCGAAAAAACTAGCCAAACGTCATTAAATTTAATCAAATCGATTGCCAAAGTTTGTGAGAACAACTGACAGATAAGATGCTTCTTCCTCATCTAAGAAGATTCAACAATCGACACTCCTCAATCTAAAGACGTACGTAACAAGACACCGTTTCTATCATTGGCTTTCCGACTTAGTGTTTTTTGTCAACAAGAACTCGCTCCTAAAGCCAATAAAATCCACTGAATTAAATTTCTCCCCTACTTCCAAATCTCCACTGATTCGACTTACAGACAATGCGTAACAGATTAAATCAAAGCTGTCAGTATAACGATCCTCTCGCCCACGGAATATGGGATTAACGTCTCGAGACAACATTCTAGTGTATCGCAAGAATGACCATAGCCTAACGCCTATAAAACCCAATCGGGAACTTCTCGACAAGGCCATTACGTAAATCCTAATCACGGCTTTTGGCCAACTTAAAGGACGCCATGGATCATCTTCTCACTAAATCGTTAATTGGGGACATCTTTAATGCCATCCAAATCCCATTTAGAACGGTGCCCCATTCTCGATTTAATTCAATAATCCAATTGTGGACGCTGCATACCACTCGATTTTCCATATCCCTTCACTTCATAAAGTGAATTCTTTCCACTCAGGATTAAAACGCCTTTGTGCATTACACAACTTGTATGCCAGTAGAAAACTCAATTCCAAGACATAAAAGCACTTTCTTTTACTAGACTCTTCCTAGCTGACGATGCTAATCACGTGAATCCTAAGAAAAATTCTCAGAGGCTTACTCACCCTTTTAGAGAATTCCATCAAAGTTTCTTACGACAATCGTTCTTATGCATTTAGCTCACCCACAACCAACATTATTAATAAAGCATGCTTAAAGATCTGCCAAGATTCAAACTACATTGAGACGTAAAATGGAGCTAGGGAAATCTAAGCAAAGTGCTGCTTCGAAACAATTCAATTACGCACCCCTTTAAAACTTCTACTTAAAGATCAGAATTGTAAGCTGCTTCAAAACCTTATGTTAAACATTATGTCTCATCAGTTTATATAGAAACCCTTTTCACGATTTTTAGAAACTCTTATGTTAAACCTTCGAGACCTTATGTTAAGAACATATTTAAAAAGAAAAGAAGCTTAAACCAAACCCAAGACCCCATTCAATTTCAAAGGTTTTACATTGCGTTCAAATGTAGATGTGCCGCCATAATCGTAAAATTCTCAGAATAACAAGAGACTCCAAGAGCTCGACCAATTTAATGAGCATCCTTTCTAAAATAGCCCTTCAGTAGAAGTCTTCCGACTGAATGCTTCCATGTAGATGATCCTCCGCGTCGTATGAAGTTATTCGACTTTGATACATCTAAAGAAAGAATGATTCGATTCATATTCCTATTTGTGTTAAAACCAATGAATTACTAATTACCAAGAGATTTTCTAACTCAGAAAGATATTTCCGATCCAAATCTTCAAAAGGAATATTCGATAAACTTTAAAACCATGGATTCCAACAAAACTGTTCAAACCTCTAAAGTCCTTTATCATAAAAAATTTTTACGATCTACCGAGATTTTGACAAAAGAAAATAAAGAAAATAGCTCCTAATATCCAGGACTCCATGAAAGAAATCAAAAGAGATAAAACTCGAGATTAGTGAACTAAAAGACAAACGTAAAATCGATTCGAAATTATTCAACTTCTCTTACAAAACCTAAAGACGATTCGATAAGGAAGTCGAATCGATAAACGATAATGAGCAAAAGGTTGAAAACATTACTATACCAAATGATTTCTATTTGTTTTAAACATATCACCACCGAAGATTCGATAAAATTACTTTAATCTTTTCCAAAGATTCTCAAGACGCCATCGTTTTTTCGACACTCCAAGATTTAAATTGCATCCGAAATGGACATCGTCTCCAAAAGATTTCAAAAGATAACGAAAGACTTCCGTCATGTAATAACAAAACTAAAGCGTTACCAAAGTCAAGCTCGATTTATAACGATGAAATCAATTTAAAACTTTCGTTTTTACAAACGATATACACCACGCTATCATTTTAGAACCCATTTTATAAATCTCATAACCCTTACGTCAATTAATTACGACAGATATATTTCAAAGAAAATCTAAAAGACCTTTGTTTTCTGCTTATCAAAAACCAAAGACTAAATTCAAATTATCAAAGCTTTCGCTTACCAAAAACAAAATTAATGCCATTCTTAAATCTAAATGACGATTTATTTTGTTTACAAAAGATTAATTTTCAAAAAGAATCAAACAATTACAAAATGATTTTATACAAAGAAAAATCTCCGATTTCAAAGTTCTTTATCGAAAAAGAAATACGTACCGACTTACCATCCGCTTTTTTGAATAAAAACAACATTCTGGTTGATTTGCTTATGAAAATTCTTTGATGAAAGCAATACCACTAAAGTTTCGTCCAATCCAAACGAATACTAATTAACAACATCAGAAAGACAGATAAACGATTCAAACTAAAGCGACTCATCAGAAAAATCCAGATCACCTTTGCCTCAAGGCCGCTTTTTATATTAATAAAATTCGAATCGAAAGAGGCGTACAGATTTTACAAGCGATAAACTACAAATCCTCGAATAAAGTTTTAAAAATTGAAGCACTAATACCTAATAAAAAGATTTGGGTTCTAAAAACTTTGTTCAGCCTTTTCATTTTTTCTAAATTGACATGAAGTTCCTGAAATTCAAATTCACCCTTCTAAAGATCGATATAAAATGCTTTTATCGTTCTTCGACAATACGACAAGAATGCCTTTGAAAACGCAATTTCAAAGAATCATGCTTAACGATATTTATAATCCCATTCGAAGTTTTCAGATCGCTTATATCGATGACTAAGTTGATTTTTTCTCAAAAGTGATCAACATTTCAAAACATTTAAAGCACTTTTTATTCATATAAGAAAGGTTAGCCCTTTCTAGTTCAAAATTTCTTTATTCCAACAAAGCTGCCTGGCCATCATATTTCTAAAATAACCATCACCCCAATGAGAGATCACTTTTTTTGGGATAAATTCTGCACAAAATTCGGACAAAACCCAATTACAAAGATTTCTAGCTTTAAATTACGTTTTATCACTTAACATCAATAGTGATGCCTAAACCTTCATGATAAAAAGTTGCATTACCGTAAGAACATACTAAAGTAGACATTAATAAAGCAATCTGCTAAAAATATCCCATGCCTATTTCGCAAATCCTGATTATCTAAAATTTGAAACCACGATCCGATATGCAAGTATGATATCAAACAAAAAGAAATGATAAAAGAACAGATAAGATAATACGTTTCAAGACATCGTAACGATCATTAAAATTATTCTACTATCAAAAAGAATTCTTCTATTTAAGGTGATATCTAAATTCCAAAGCCGATTTATTAAATAAAAATTTTTACTTTGAATCCGATCAGAAAGTTCAAGAAACATGCTTTAAAAAGATGTCAAAAATATCAGATCCAAACATATTTTCAGCATCGATTTTAAACTATTTTAAGGGTTTGATTTCGATATCGAAGTTTATTAGCGTGATAAAACTCTATTCCCGATTTTCTAACCGTAGAATTCTTCAAAATGATAACGCCAAAAAGAAGAGACAGAAAGTTTTGTTAAAGACACTGATCTCCGAACCCTAAAGAGCCTCATTCAACCCCTTCTAAAGAAAAAACTTCTTTCTTCCGCCACCATCAAATCCTTTGATCGAATCGTCACAAGAACACGTTCTAATACAAATCTATTTCTTCCGATGACCAAGAAAGAAATTCAAGCCCATTACAAATCTTCGAAGCTTACGACGCTTGGCAAAATCTTTCTCAAAGCCCAATCTTCCTAAAAAGAAACAGAAAACCTATTTCCAAAGAAATTTCAAAGTTCTTCTTCCCAAAATATCATTGGTCTCATGAAATTTCATCCTCTCAAATCATTTCGTACCAACACTTTCAAAAGAAACTCCGACGGCTTCGATAAACCCATTTTCAAAACATTCTACCAACCGTATAAAAGAAATCTACTTAATCTAAAAGTTCCTGAATTTATTTTAAAATCGATTTAAGTTCATCCATCTCTCAAGCATTGTTATATTGAATGTCTTAATTTGGACTTCCAACGAAAGCACACCCATCCTTCGATCATATATATATATATATATATACACCAAGGATCACTGACCAGAGTGCGCAGAGAAAATAACACATACGACAATCAATGCGTAATATCGATTTCGCACGTGGCGCTGTTACGATCAACGCAGAACTTAATCTTTTAGCGACCGTGACCGACTTGTAATGCATCAATATCCCGCATTGCTCGCGCTTTCCACCGATATAAAAGTGGCCTAGATAAGATTAGAACCAACATCCCGTAAATAAGACGATTGAATTATAGAAGAGAAATACAATCCGTGTAAGAGATCCGATCTCTACGCTTGTATGACATGAATAATTAGAAATAATTTAAATGCGCTTTAAAAGAAATTACGTAATTTAAAATATACATTCAAAGTTTTAAATAAATTACGTATTCTTTAAAGAACATTAAATGCTTATACGACGGCTTGAATCCAAAGCTTCATAAACGAAAAGTGTTTTATGTATGAGATATGGAAAATCAAGACATGAAAATTTTCTCGACGTTTCGCCATGCTTTTCCTGCGGAGCGAGAAGAGAGGAGTTATAAAAGTCGAAGAAGGTTGACGAATTCATCCACTCTTTTATACAAAAATTTCTTTCCAAAAGAAAACGCCATACCTTGGCCTTTCACACGCTACGCGAGATCGCCATCAACAAGAAAAGTTAGATGCTTGAAAGTTTTGGGAGACAAAGATTATTTAATGATCTTCGCCAGAAACTTTCGAAAGTTCTTCACGAAGAAAGAAAATTGACTTAAATGCGCCAAAATCCACTTGGAGAGAGAAACAAATGGAGCCCTCGAACTTTGGCAAAAGGTCGCCACGTGACAAAAAAGTAACTTTTACTTTACAAAGTTAAAATACAAACGATAATTACACTGGATAAATTACGAAAATAAAATTACGTAAATGGAAAATTAAGAAAACTATTTTTTTTAAAGATCGCTTTATCGGATAAGTATTCAAGTTAATCATCTTTGTTTTCATCTCTGGGCGAAATGAATCTCTCTTCTTCTCAAGAATTGACAAATGTACGGTTCAGATCTCGAGAATGGAGTTGTCAGATTACTTTAAAATATTCCTCTCACCAGACCGCCAAAAGTGATCGGTCTTTGATATTCGAAATGGTGAACGATGCTTTAGATCTCATATTGGGCGAGAGGCCTTTTCAAGAAAAGCTAGCTGACCGTATTTTATTAACTTTCGATTGCTCAATAAACTCGACCACCATTCGACTTCAAACGTCTTCAAGGATGAGTCGGTTTCGAGTATGATATTGAAAATTCCACATCTGTAATTCCCAAGAAAGAATTGCATAAAAAGTTAAAAACGAGGAACCTCTTCTGACTCAAAAGCGAATATAATGGCTTTAAAAAGCGTTTAAACAATTTATATGTCGAGTTAACGTTCGCCAAAGTAGTTCCACCATCATTGAACCAATTTACGCTTAGATTTGGCTATTTTTTTTAAGAAAAATAACCAAGAGTTTTTTTGCGCTAGATGAAAACGTTAAAACCAAGTCAGAATCCCAAGAGAAAAGGATAAACAATGTTTAAACGATTCGAAATCAAAAAGTCTTTCATACAGAATTGGTCACCCCAATCTGCTTCCAAGACTTTTAAGATTATTGTAGAAAGTAAGTCCTACCACGAGACTCACTAAGAAAGAAGTGTTGAATTTGATCAAATTCAAGAATGGTTTAAGAAAGACGCTTTTGACAAATCACATATTTCAAAATCACTTTTCTAGAAAATCTCATACATTGAAATTATCAGAGCGATAAACCCATCTTCCATAGATAAAACATTTTGATGATAGTTTTATTAATCCAATCCAAGATTTTTAAAGCTTCGATTGAGAAATAATAATTAAGAAGAGTTTCACAAGAAATAACTTTTGTATTAAGGTCAAATTGCTTTAAATAGATTTTTCTTTTCTCGTGAACTCGAGAATAGCTTTATTTCGAAATACTTCAGAAAGCTAATATAAGCTCACGGATTCAGAATTTAGTTCATCCATTCTTTTACCGCTTATCTAGGCAATGACTTTAGATTGCGGTTTACGCCTCGACTACGTCAATCCACGATGAAATGCATAAGAAAGTAATTTGTTTTGTATGCTGTCTGCTTTTTAGAGGTTGCTTTGTGCAAAGTCTTTTAAGAACGACTTGCCTTCTTCTTTTTTTGTAAAGACATTATCTGCTTTTCAAGAAATTTCCTTAAAATCACGATAGACTCATTTGATTCCTTTAATAAACTCAATGTCAAATAAAAACACTTAAAATGCCTGCATTGCCAACGCAAAAAATTGCTTGATACAACGTTCAACATCTTTTTTCTAAAACATATTTTACAAATTTCAGAATCAATTCTAAGAAAATTTTTGATTTAACAAATCACTTGGAAATTTGATAAAATATAGATAAAATTTCTTTTTTGATAGTAGAATAATTTTTTAGACATTCTTTCCAATGCTAGCATATCAGACTATCCTGCTCTTTACTATTATCAACTGTTTTAAGATTCCTCCATAACCTAAGTACGATGACGCTTCAACAATCTCAGTGAATGCAGTGATTTGCAAAGAAATAAACACGGAATATTTTTAATGTAATCCTTTATCGCTTAATAGTTTTAGGTGCTCATCACCCACGCAAAGAAGATGTTTCTTTAATCTATTATGCAATGGCTTTGAAATCCTATCACGTTTCGGACAGAAAATCAAGCTAACATAATTTAAACTACCTGTAAATCTCTCAGAATCGAAGTTTTATCTAGATTTTATCGAAATTCTCCGCAAATGCAAGCAGATCTTTCATCAGTGTTATTCTTCTGGAAATATAACGACTGAACCCGATCCTTGTTTCAAACAAGGAGACTTTAAACCAGAAATGGCTATGCGCTCTCAGCCAAAGACAGAAAGCCTTTTAAACGTCAAATATCGATCAATTGTGAAAAGATCAACACATCATCAATATAAACAATGCAAAAATTGCAGAAAGGATAATGTAATATGATGTAGACTCATGGTAAGCATTTATCCCACCATCCTTAAGTCAAGAAACCAAAGAAAATTTCGCAATGGCTTACGAGGTCTCCCGTTGGGTTTATAATTAAATCGCCACACCGCTTGGTTCCAAATAACGAACTACTTGTACGTTTCATTCTAACTCCAAACGCCATAAATTGCTTAAACCTTTTAAAGTTCTATTATGTTCTTCTAAGTCGCAGGAAGATGCTTTCCTCATTTTCTCTCACAGACTAAAATTTCTTTCTTCCTTGGGTCTCGATGTGGAATTTTCAATACCATACTCAAGAAACCCAACTCAATACAGTGTTGTTAGTCATAAATTACAAACCCCTTAATAAAGCATTAAAATGGATTAGGTATCCCATACCTAATAAAAAGGATTTGCTCCAGAAACTACATTCTGCATTCATTTTTTCAAAATTTGATATGAAATCTGGATTTTGGCAAATTCAAATTCATCCCAAAGAGGCTATAGACATATTGTCTTGTTCTAGTACACCAATCTTATCGTAAAGACTATCGCGCTATTCGATCTTTACTCGGTATAAGCTTCTATTCTATCCAATCGGTTTCTATTTTAAAGAAAATCTCGATTTTCGACTAATGTTTTTCGACTAGTTTTCAAACCCCGAAAAGGTTTGAAAATACGTTTTAAGCTTTTTGTCACGAATCCCATTTTCACGTAATGCGAGAAACAACTACGGTTGACTTTAATCGCTTTTCATTCTAGCTTAACTGCTTTTCCTAATGATGATTTAGTAAGACATTAAAATTATTCTCAATAACGCCGCCTTAAATTTGTCTCCTGATAATTGGTTTATGGATTTTATGTGCGCTTTAATCTTAATACACACCATTCAACGGTCAAGCTCCCAAGAGGGATGCTCGATTCTATTGGCCCTATCACTATAAAGATTCCATTCAAGGATTTTCATTCCATATCACTATCGAAGATACCAAAGCCCAAAACACATTCCTCGCCAAAGATCAAAGTGCCCAATCACTTTTTTACAAACAAGCAGACATCAAGATAATATTTAAAGAATGCAACAGCCTCCTTTAGATTCGAACCATCCATCGCCGCTCTTCGTAAGAAGAAGAGAGCCGCTCATTTCTGAGATGAAAACGAAGATGATCGCTTCTAATACTTCCTCCAATAAAGCACTTTAAAAAAAAGTAGCTTTTCCTTAATTTTCCATTTCGTAATTTTATTTTCTTGTACTTCTATCCGAATTATCGCTTGTATTTTCAGAAAGCCAAAGTTACTTTTTGTCACGCGATTTACCTTTTTGCCAAAGTTCACGACCCACTCACGCGTTCGCTTTCTCTCCTCCACCAACGGATTTTCGCTTTCAAAGTCAATTTTATCGCCCTACGCTAAGCTTTCCAAAAGTCTACAAAGCGTAAGATGCTTAAATAACGACAAGTTCCCACGTTTCAAAAGCACATACTGCTTTTACTGTTGATGACCCCAATCTCCACCAACGACGCGAAGACCAACAGAAAGATTTTCTAAAGAAATTTTTGATAAAAGATGGATTAAAGACCGACTCATCACTTCTTCTACTCGGCACTTCTTTTATAACTCCCTCTCTCTCTTCTCCTTTCCCCTGGGGAAAACATGAACTGAAGACATCGAGAAAATTTTCATGTCTTCTGATTTTCCCTTCTATCTCCTTCTGTAAAACACTTTCTGTTTATAAAGCTTTCGGATTCAAGCAAATCATGTAAGCATTTAATGTTTCTTTAAAGTTAATCCAGAATTTATTTAAAGCTTTCGAACGATATTTAAAATTCTCGTAATTTTTAAAGCTCGTTTAAATTCCTTTACAATTGTTACATATCCTCTAAATGCATGTAGACCCGATCTCCTTAGTCGTATTTCTCTCCCTCCATTCAATCGTAGATTATTTCTGTGATCCGCTTTAAGATTATATATATATATATATATATATATATATATATATAATGGCAATAAAACATGTGATATTTTTCCAAATGTTAATAATGGTATTCTATCCGATGGCACCAAATGCGCCTCAGTATCCTCAAGTGATTTTGTACCTCAGAACCTCAAGTAGAGATTATAGGAAGGCGACGCCTCTTCGAACTCAAGATAGATCGGATGTTGATATCCGAGGATTTGTAGATGGTTTTAGTTCGGCCGTCTGTTCACGATGGGGATTATAACCTAAGATGGTTTAGTAGTAAAAATACGGTAGTATCCATAAGTGGTCTAATGATCAAGTACGTAAGGCGGATCGAACCGCTTCTCACCGCTTTCATCCTCTCGGGTTTCTTAACGAAGTTTATGGAGGGTGAGCGATCACGGGACTCGGCCGGTGGTGGATGGTTGGTCGAAATTAGTTGGTTTATCGATCCATCGCTTTTGGTTTTCCATGGCTAAAAACAATCAAAGTGGTTTTTCGGTGATAAGTCCTAAACACACGACAATCTTTTCTTCAAGAGAAAGGCCACACCCTGTAATTCACTCAGAGTGTTTTGTAATGGAAATTTTTGACAGTAGATCAAGATTCAACAACCTTTCGATGAGATCCAAGTATTTTAACTACATAACATAATACTCAAGCACCCAGGGGTTTCCTTTCGAAATATGGTTTTGATATCAATTCAAATAATAACATTACAATCGAACGCATTATTAAGGGCGCGATTTATAAATACAGATCGCACTCTAAGACTGGCTTAAACACGTATAGAGTTCTTTATAGCCATGATTCACTATTACACATTATTTGCATTATTGATCTTTATCACTAAGAAATCTATTTTACAACTCATTACCTACTTTATATCACATCACACTTATTACACTCTTATCCTTAATCTGTTTCAATCATGTTATGTTAATTGGTTAAAATCAGCCTTCTGCATCCATAAAGCGCTGATCACGCTTTCATCACCATCATGACATGCCCTGACGAGCATAAGTTCCCTTTATAAGTATCAAATTCGGATTCTTTCTAATGCAAATGGTTTCCTGAACCTGGATATTTTCCTCGGATTCTTCTATCAATAAAGCCCCAATAACAGATCCAAACCCCATTAATCAACAGTTACAGTTTTCAATCACGTAACAGTGCCAAATAACGCAGATCCGATTTCATCGAATTCAAAGAACCTTCATTTCAAAAATGATTTAAAAGTAAAAGTGACAATCACTTCCGCCATTAAAGATACCTGACAATGGAGAACTCGTCTTAATCTTTTTGACGACTGCTAAGACTTTTTTCTTTGAGGATGGGTAGTGACTCTAAGTATCATTGAACTGGCCAGATTTATAGCCACATACTTTCATGTTTCCCTCAGATTCTTCTATCAACAGTGCTCCCCAATAATGGTCACTAAAGATCCCGTCTGTGATTTAGTTCCATCGTCAAGATCTTTAATTCGCTAAGATCCGCACTTTTGTTTTAAGTCCATCACGGCTTTTGTCGCTTCTTCCCACCAATCGCGGGCATTTTTCTTGTTGTTTTGGATATCCGACTTATCTTTGACAAGCTCGCATACGATTCACGATAAATGATTATCCCGAAATTACCTGATCCGCTTACTGACAAATTTGTTCGAATCGAGATATTTTCTCAAGAATGATACACATGAATGATGTATCCATGTTTGATGTGTAGTCCCAAAAACTCTACCTCATTTAGACCTATCTTCATTTTCAATTAGGTTAACTCCATGCTTATAAGTAGGTTTTAATCGAGATGTGTTTAATACGTTTTCTTCATCGTCACAAGATAGCAGATCGTAATATGTATAAAAACTCGGTAGATACAGACACCCCATCTATTCTATTTCGAATTCGACGGTATTTTTAGATCGAAGATCACTTCCACCGCATAACGCCTGCATACCATAAATGCTGTTTTATGTCTGTCTTCTTCCTTGATTCCAATATGTCAAAAGTCTGACTTCATGTCAAATTTTGAAAATACCTTTACTCCAAAGAATGCTTCAAAAGCAAGGTTCAAGAATTACAAGAATCATTCAGCTTCATGTAGTCCAACACCAATCGCTTTTTCCCACGCATTTATTTCTAATGATTGCCGACATAAATCACTTAACGGACTTTGGCGCCTTAATCGTCAGATCCATAAGGCTTGAGCATCCGCTTTGCCTTCATCACGGCGCCTCGAACGAAGTTCCCATGGCAAGATACCATCCATTCGTAGCGTAGACACAACATGTTTTCAAATTTCGTAATCCACTAGAATTCGACGCCTAATCAACTCGATCCATATGGCTTCGATCTCTACCATTATCGTGGAGCACCGCTGATAAGGTTAATCGAGGAAAATATCCCGCTCCTGCACTACCGCCAACTGAAAGAATCCTCGAGCTTATAAAAGTGGAACTCTACGCTCTCATCCGTGCAATGCCCCACGATCAAGAATCAAAAATGTAGATACAAGCCCTATGATCTGGTTGACAGCTTCAATTTTTCATTCATTAACCTCCTCATGAATTAAATGACATGAAGAGGTAAGATGCGATATAAAAAGAGAATGAATAGAAAGAAATTTCTTGAGCAAGGATCAATAATGCAAATAAGGTAATAAATAATCCTCGAAGCCTATAAAAGTAACCTCATTGCAGATCGAGTAGAAACAATTCAGATTCAGAATCTCATTCCTATTATTAAGTAACCTTCTGATCATGGTTATTATTCAATTAGATCGAACCTTAAGCTTCATAACGATGAAGAACAAGTAGCAGACATGCAGCAGAGGTATAACGACTACCTTATCAGGTATGGCAGGCCAAGAGAAGTCAATTATTCGATACCCAGATATCGATGTATGGAGAACGAGCTCAAGAAATGGTTGATCTGGCTAGACCTTCAAGAATGGCCTCAACCGTAACTTAACCCACAACCGTAAGTCAACCAGATTGGCAACAAAAACAGATGATGAAGCAACATCTCAAGAAAGATGGAACCATAGGTCGTGAACGAGCACGCCAACAAGTGACAACTCTAGATTGTAATGAAACTTATGGACCCCAAGAATTCAAGCAAAGGTGATAATAATATACGTATATTTAAGGTGTACTTGTAGATAAAGATAAAAGTGAATAAGCGTGATGCGATATAAAAGAGAATGAAGAAGAAAGTATATTCCCAAAGGATCAATAATGCAAATAATAATCCTCGAATTTCTATAAAAGAACCTACGCTTAAGAAAAAGATCGAAATCTTGAGTGCAAATTTTATATTCAAATCTCTCATTCCTCTTAATCAAAAAGAACTTCGATTTCTATTATTCAAATATATATATATATATATATATATATATATATATATATATATATATATATATATACACATATATACATACATGTATATATATTCAAATGATGAAGGAACGAGCTTGAAGAAATGGCTGACTGGCTAGACCTTCAAGAATGGCCCCAACCAGAATATAACCCACAACCAAACAATGTAGTCGAACCAGATTGGCAACAGCTGACAGATGACATGGAAGCAGCATCTGAAGAAAGATGGAACCATAGGTCAAGAATGAGCAAGCCAACAAATGGCACCTCTAGATTGTGGAGAAGCTAAGCTTGACCCCGTAATGTATAAAGTGTGATAATAATATATGTATATTTAGTGTACTTGTAGATGATGATAATAAGAGATGATGCGATATAAAGAGTGAATGAAAGAAAGAGATTCCTTAAATGATAAAAGATCAATAAGTAACAATAAGAATAAAATAATCCTCGAAATAAAAGAGAACTCATGCCAAGGTTGTATTATCGTAGCCCTTTGTCATAACTCAGATTAAATCTCTCATTCCTCTTAATGTAAGAACCTTCATCGTTATTATTTGAATATATATATTCATGTGTATCACGAGTGTATAATAATATCTCACACTTAACTGTGAGCTTCCTTTTATAGACTGAAGGGATCCATTATTACATACTATATATATTATTGATCCTTATCTCTAAATAATCTACTTTACAGCTCACACTATACTTTATATTACATCACACTTTACATCCCTATCTCTAAGGAATATTACTTACATCGATCTCAGATTTAACCGATGGTTAAGTTGCCTAACGGATCTTACATGTAGCCAAAGATCCTATTTTAGGCCCTATGTAAAGGTCATTGTCAAGCCAAATGAGCACAACCAAATTGCTCTAACTGCACTGATTGATACAAGAGCAGTTAATTCCATCATCAAGGAAGCTTGTGTTCTAAAACAATGTTATGTTCCAACAAAGGTTGTCTTTGTAGCTGAGAAAATTTCTATAAGAATCAAGTATACGAGACCTGTAGAAATACAACCTTTTAAACTTAGACATGGGTTCTTTGCCTTTGATCATTTAGGTGAAAATATAATATTGTGTGCAAATTTCCTAACCCTTATAGCCCCATTTGCCTTCTTTTCAGAAGGATTTTCCTATACTATTCATAATCCTATGGATGGAAAAGCCTATTTATTCCAGATTCCTTAGGTGGAGAAACACTCTATTTTTGGGGAAGGTGATAAGAAAAGAAAAATGTCAAAAACCCCAATAAATAAGTTTGAAACCCAAATAAAAGAATTACTTAAGTACTGTGTAGAAGTTTCAAACCAGTTTTGGGCTCGAGAACAGTACTTTGTGTCTCTACCATACAAAGACGGACGATCCATGCCACATCAAACAACCTCACATCGAGGAATGCCTCATGATGAAGAATTATGCAAAACATAAATCCAAGCTCTAATGGATCTTAAATTGATCAGACGCTCTAAGTCTCATTGGGCCAACCTAGCATGCTATGTCAATAAGCATTCAGAACATATACGTGGCAAAAAAAGATTGGTAAAAGACTATAGAAAACTAAATGATTGCTTGCAAGACATAAGGTACCCTATTCCACGTCGGACACATCTTTTGAAGCGCATGGCAGGAGCAAAAGTGTTTTCAAAGTTTGACATGAAGTCAGGCTTCAGGCATATTGGAATAAAAGAGGAAGACAGACACAAGACAACATTTGTGGTCCCTCATGGGCATTATAAATGTAACGTGATGCGCTTTTATTAATACACCGTAATTCCAAAATACGTATTGGATAAATCTATCTCGGATTTTGCTTTTATCTACATCACGCTTTATCTTTGAATAAAATAAGAAGAGCATGCAGAACATCTATCCAAATTCAAAGCCCTAACCTATAAACATGGGTTAGCCCTATCAGAATCCAAGATGAAGATAAGTCTCGAAGAAATAGATTTTTTGGGACTACATATCAAATAGGGATATATTATTCCTTAGTCACATTATTGAGAAAATATCCTAGTTTCCTGACCACCACCGTAGCGCCTCGCGATAATCAATTACAATGTACTATGTCCAACCTTTCGTAACGACGAACAAATATCCAAGATTTAAAGAAAAGCCCAGTAGTCCAAGTGACAAAAGAAAGAGTTTAATTAAAGCAAAAGTGCTAGTCACTTCCACTATTAAAGATGCCCAATAATAGAGATCTTATCCTGTAGATTGATGCAAGTGAAAATTATCGTGAGCACCGCTGACAAGAATTCGCGAAAAACAGAGTCTTATAAATCAACAATCAACGATGCTCAAAGCCATTACCCATCCTCCAAAAAAGAAGTACTAGTAGTTGTCAAATGAATCAAGAAGTTCTAGTTCTTTCTCTCTCTAACCCTCTTTGTAATTGAAACAGATTATAGATATTTACAAGGACTTCTAAGGAGAAATGAAGGAGAAATCTCAGATCCTCAACTTGCTAAGTGGTCCGAATCTCTCTCAAGGTTCAAGTTCGAGGTAAAACACATCAAGAGAGAATCCAACACTGTTGCGGACTTTCTTTCCAGACCCATTACCATGATCAGAAGAAGCCTCCCAAAGCGTTGGGAAGAATGCAGCTCTAAAGCTCATGAGGTAACAATATACTTTCTTAAAAATCTCCACACATTCATCTCGTGGCTTCTTTTAGATAGAAGAAAAATAATTTTTAAGAAAGTCATTGACCACAAAAGAGATCCATGTGATCAAGCTCTAACTCGACTAACAAAGGGTAACTCACGAGCATACAGAATTCGTGACCATAACAAAATGTGCGCCAGAGACCATTTAAACCACATGCGGACCCAAACCAGATGCACGAAACAGTCTTTAAGCTAGGTTGTACGTTCCATTTTGTCATAGACGAAAATACAAATTGGGGACACTATGTTATCTGTGATATAACCCTTCAGGCCCATTACATATTCTGGTACCTGGTTAAACATTTACTCGGTAGCAATCCTATTCGAACCAAATCTGATCCACACCAGCAGGCGATACGAAAAAAGACGTTGGTTTGACAGAATGCTTGCCCCTATCTTTGAAGATATCCTGACCCTCAGATTAATCAACAGATATCACATCACACACACCACGATCGTGATTGTGAAAGTTACGAATATTTAAGGAATGTATAAGGAGCCGATGGTCAAAGTCATAGAGCATAACCACTCTCAAGAAAACATTGACTTCAAGTGGACATGATGTCTAACAACAAGAAAAACCATGGCAGAAGTATATAGAACAATACCCATGTACTTAACTCACAACCCCATTTCACCACAGGTTTAAAGTACGCCAGATCTCTACTTTAGAGAAAAAATCAGGAAGTTGAGACTCCAATCTCCCAGAAAGAGTCATTCCAAGAACTTACGAGGAGCTGTTTAATGCAGAATACGATGAGGTAACTAAACGAAGCAAAGAATACGCAAGATGTATAACGATCATTTATACGCTGGGAGATTAAAAGAGGTCAATCCATGAGAGACACCAGATATTGATACTTGGAGAGAACTAAGAAGATAGCCGATCAAGGATTTTAGAATCAAAGCATACAACCGTATTGACCCATAACCACCAAGCTCAAGAGATGACCGGCAACAACTAGCAGACAAAATTAAGTCGATCCGATGAAAGCGAAAGCTAACTAGTAAAAAAAGACGCCGAGCAAGGGTAATTCTATACTCTACGAAGCAATGGACTCAAGAATTAAAGCGATAATAATATATGTACATGCAAATGTGTATAAGGGTGTATAGTAATATTCCTGTAGATAAAGATGTAAACGCGATGATATAAAGTATAAATGGAAAGTGTATTCCTAGAGACAGGATAAAAATGTACACAAGACTCAACAGTGGATCCCTTCAAATTTATAAAAGGGAGCTCATAGTTTGTATCTAGGCATTAAGTCTTGGAGTGAGATCTTGTATTCTCTCTTATAATCCTCTTGAGTAATAAAGAAAAACCATCATTTGTTGTTCAAACACAAAAGTGGTATCAAAGCTATATTTCCCGAAGGGAAATCCTTGGGTGTGCAACAATATTATGCTCTGTGATTGCCAAAACACTTCAGATTCTCCACATCAGAAAATTGTTGGATACTGATCTTTTTGTCCAAATTTTCATAAACTAAAATACTTCATAGGGAATTCCCTAAGGTGTGGCGCTCGTTTGAAAGGCCAGAGAGATGTGTGTTTAGGGCTTATCATCGCAAAGAAAACTCTATAAGTCTTTTAGTCATGGAAAACCAAAACAGTTCTAGTCCAGAAACCCAACCAATTTCTTATTATTCCTCCTCAGCCATCAGAGTCCCAACAGATAGCTTACCTTCCATAAACTTCCACTATGAAACCCAAGAGAATGACAACAGAGAAATATCAGTTTAGTCCTTCAGATTAGATCCATTAGACCCATACAAATATTACCATATAAACACCACCCTAAATTCACTAAGATCCATAATTTCGATTAGACAACCCAAGTTAAAATCCATCTACAAATCCTCTAAAATAACAGTCCAGACAATATCCTCAAGCTCAAAAGAAACTTACTTACCTATTCTCTCTTTTCTTGAGGTTACTAGGTACAAAAGGGAAGGACTCACAACCAAATTTAAAAGATTGACCGGCAACAACTAATGAGATAAGTCGATCCGATGAAAAGGAAAAACTAACCGCTAGAAAGAAGACGACAATAATTCTAGACTCTAAATAGTGCGACCCCAAGCAGTAGGGTTACGGTGATAATAATATATGTATAGTTAAGTGTATATCACGAGTGTATAATAATATTCCTTAGACGGCGATGTAAAGCGAGATATAAAGATAACGCGAACAGAAAGATATTCCTTAAAGATAACGATCAATAATGTACACACATACGTATTAATGATCCTTCATTTATAAAAAGCGAGCCTATAGTTTGTATTGAAAGATCGAGTCGGAGCGAGATTCAGATTGTCTCTTATAGTCCTTCGAGTATTGAAGAAAACCATCTTTTGTTGTTCAAACACAAAAGATGGTTTTTCTTCATATATATATATACACCATCGCTTCCCGGGGTCCACTTTACTCCGCTAGAGTCCGTAGTTGTCATGGCCTGTGCTCCTTCCTGGGTGGATGGCCCTTCTTTCGTCTGATGCAGATTCCATCTTGTTTGCAAGCTCTTGCCAATCCATGTCATCTAGCTATGGGTCAATCTCTGGTTATGGCCATTGTTCACCATCCAGCCAGTTTGTTATTTCTTCTAGCTCTCCTCGCCACCTGTTAATATCTGGCATCTCCAATGGGCGGACCTCTTCTAACATTCCCTGCCGCATAAGGTATTCGTTATCCCTATCTTGCATGTCTGCGGCTTCATTCTCGTCATGGTGGAGTTTTAGATTCATGACCCCTTCTCCAAATAGATCCGGAGTACTTTGACTCAGGAAAATGAGGTTTGGTCAAGTACATGGGACCGTATCAGATACCGCCAGTTTTTCTTGTCGCAAGCACCATGTCCACATGGAATTAATGTCCTTGGAGGGTTATTGACTGATTGACTGGCTCTCAAATCTACCCAAGATATCAGCTTTACAATCATGATAATAGTATGCGTGATGAAGATCCTTTAAAACGGAGTAGCATTTTGTCAAACCATCGCCTTTTCCATATCTTCGAATTAGGTTTCGAATAAGACGCTAAATATTAAACCAACACTCGTATATACGTAATAGGCTTCATGGAGTTATGTCACATATGACATAGTGTCCCCAGTTGGTATTCTCATCTATTACATAATGAAATGTACAACCTAGTTTGAAGACTATCTCGTGCATCTTATCTGGGTCTGGATGCGGTTCAAATAGTCTTTAGCACAATTTGTTGTAAATGGGTCTGAACTCTTGGATACTCATGAGCTGCCATAGTCGCCAAGTCAATGCTCAGTCACATGGGTCTCTCTTATGGTCAATGACTCTAAGAAAAATTTCTTTTGTATTCGCAAGGCTTTCACTAGATGAATACGTTGAGATCCTCGAGAAGCATGCTTTCGCTCATGAGCTCTAGAGCTATCTTTTTCTCATTGCTTCAGGAGGTTCCTTCTGATAAGAGTGATTAGTCTGGAAAGGAAATCCGCAACTGTGTTAGATTCTCGTTTGATGTGCTTCACCTCGAACTTGAATCTGGAGAGAGATTCTGCACCAATTTGACTAATTGAGGATACAGATTTCATTTTCTTTTCTTGTAAGTCCCTACAGTATATTTGTAATATGTTTCGATCACAAAAGCGAGTTAAAGAGATAAATAATCGAACTTCTTAATCCTTTGACAATTGTTAAGATTTCTTTCTTTCGAGTGATAGTAAAGGGCTTGAGTCATCAACCAGCCCGATTTGAAAATGCGTTGATCGAGGTGTCAGAAGTTTTAAATGCATAAAAAAAAAAAAGTTCGTAATTATGAAACAAAAGTTAATAATATATAAGTAATATAAATTTTAAATAATAATTTTGATAAAATTATTAAAGATATAATAAATTATGTATTATACAAGTGAAAAAACATATCAACATAAATTTTAAAAGTTTACAAAGAATGCTTTACTTAAACACTTTAACGCCAGATTTTAAGCCTACAAATACCAACCTCAATCCCAAACGCACCCTTATAGTCACAAATTCTCATGTTTCCCTCAAATTCTTCTATCAACAGTGCTCCCCAATAATGGTCACTAGCATCCTTGTTCAGGATGAGTTTAGCTCATTATCGCATCTTTACGCTGAAAGTGATTGGCACCTTTGTTTTAGTTCTTTTACTGCTTTTGTCGCCTCCTCTGATCATTGTGAGGGGTTTTTCTTTAAATGCTTGGATATCTGACTCATCATTCTTTGTGCCTTACATGATCATCGTGATAATTGTTTATCCCGAGGAATTGCTGAATCGCTCACGATGTACCGGTCGAAATCCTTGGATATTTTCTCAAAGAATTGTGGTCGAGAACGATGTATCCATGTTCACGCAGTAGTCCCAAAAAATCTGCCTCATCAAGATCTCTTCATTTTTATTTTGACAAAGATAAATTTGATAGTGCTCGCCGTCGGCCCTCACTGGTCAAGATAAGAAAGATCGCTGAACGTAGATAAAGCAGAATCCCGGTATTTTCAGATACCTCATCCATTCTGCTTTAATTCCGACGCCAAGATTTTTAAACCAAAAGCGCATCACATTCCATTCATAACGCCTGGAGGACCACAAATGTTTCAGGTCTATCAAGTTCCTTTATCCTAATTTGCCAAAAAAGTTCGACTTTTCACGTCAAACTTGAAAACACATTTACTCCCGCTATTATTTTTAAAAGGTGTGTCCCGCGACGGGATAACCGATGTCCGCAGCAATCATTTAGTTTTCTGTAGTCTATTACTACTCTATTTTTTCCACGTACTTGCTATGTGTGTTTGTTGACATAAAATGCTGGACTGGCCTAATGAGACTTAGAGGGCCTGATCAGCTTCAGATCCATTAAGGCTTGGATCTCTGTTTTGCACAGTTCTTCATCATGGGACATGCCTGGATGCAAGTCGTCCACGCAAGATACCCATCCATCTTTGATAATAATGACACGAAATACTTTTCACATGCCCAAAATTGGCTTTAACTTCGCACAAGATTCAAGTAGCCTTAATTTGGGTTTTGAACTTGTGGATTGGATTTTTCTTTATTTTCTCTTATTATCACCTTTCCAAAAACGGAGTTTTCAACCCAAGGAACTTGGAATGCTTAAGTTTTTACTATTCATGGATTATGAATTATATAAGAGAAACCTTTAGAAAAAAAAGGCAATGGAGCAACGAGACTACTTAAAGTCCTGCACTCAATAAAATGTCTTCTCCGTAATGGTCAAAAGTAAAAAATACGTGTTTATCCCAAATAGTTTGATGACTAAAATTTTGCCATCACTTTTGATTAATGGTTGAGATTTATTTTTTATAAATACCTTTATAAATATTATTACTTACATCATTATTGTTGTAAATTTTAGAATTTATAAATATTTCTATAAATATCTCTTTATTGTATCATTGTTTATGTCATTACTTATATCATCATTATTCTAGAATGTCTTATCATAATTTTTTTTTTTAAAAAAACTTAAGGATTTGTTAGCCTAAAATTAATTCAACTATATTCAAGTGAGAAAGTAATTAAGACTCACAATTTCGTCCTAAAGAAAATTTCAATTTTGAAATTTACTTATTAAATAGCTTAGGATACTTATTCTTCATATTTTCCTTACGTTCTCATGTTGCCTCTCACATCGAGCTATTTCACCATAGTATTTTAATAAGAAGAATTTTCTTGTTCCTTAAGTCCTTTTTATCAAGGATTTGGATTGAATGTTTTTCATAGGTTAAGTCTTCTTCGAAACTTTTCTTGCATCTTGGTGTCCACATGAATTTGACATTCTTCTTTGTCAACTAAGTTATTGTCATCATGATTTTAGAGAAACATTCCATAATTCTTTGATCCAGACACTAAAAGATATGTTGTAGGAATGTTCTATCAACTTTAAAGTATCATGGAGCAATTATCTAGCTTTTGGCTGAATTTGCCTACAACAATGGCTATCAAGCAACAATCGGTCACCTTATGAAGTTTTATATGCTAGAAAATGTAGCTCACCTATTCACTGGGATGAGATGGACTAGCAAAATATGTTGGACCCGACTTCATTAATGTCTCATTTGAGGCTATCGAGAAAATACGTAAAGAATGTTGGTTGTTCAAAGTCAACATAAAAATTATGTAGATAAGAGACGAAGGCCTTTTAAATTTCTAGTCAAGATAAGGTATTTCTAAAGATTGCCCAATAAAAGGATCAATGACGCTTAACAAAAGAAAATTAAGTCCGAAGTTTATTGAACTATTTGAAATACTTGAACGTGTTGGGAACGCTTTCCTACCAACTTGTCCTTCCAATTATCATTATCAAGGAACACAATATCTTTCACATCTCCATGTTAAAGAAATATGTTCCAACTCTCTTATAAAGCTAAATTATAAGTCTCTTCAACTAGAAAAGACTTAACCTACGAAGAATGTCCAATCTAAATCCTTGATAAAAAGATGAAATAGTTAAGGAATAAGAAGATTCCTCTAGTTAAAATACTATGGCAAAATACCTGGTGGAAGCGCAAATATAAGAATAAGTATTGGAGTTATTTAGTAAGTAAATTTTAAGAACGTAAGTTTTCTTAAGGGAGTGGGGTATCAATTACTTTCTCACTTGAATATAATATAATTACTCTTCAGCATAACAAATTCCTTTAAGTTTTTTTTTTAATTATGATAGTACATTTTAGAGTAATGATGACATAAACAATGACATAAGTAATGATGTAATAAGAAATAATTATGAAAATATATATAAATTCTAGAATTCATAGCAATAATGATTCAAACAATAATATTTGTAAAAATATTTATAAAAGGATAAATCTCAACTATTAATCAAAAGTTATGGTGGCAAAATCATAGCCATCCAATAGTTTTAGGAAATCCTATAAATATCCCTAACCTTCCATTTTCTATATAAAAATTTTATTCTCTTCTATTCTAAGTTGTAACATCAAAGAGTGACGAAATCTTCATGTTAGTAAAAAAATAAAGGAATGTCTAGAAGATTTAGGACGTACTTAACACTTCAACTATAATGTAAGGACAAAATTTTTTTTTTAATGTACTTATATTCATTTTTAATTACTCATTTATCTTATAATTGTTATTATAATGTGATTCTTTATTATTTAACCTTTATATGGTTGATCATGCCACTTATATGATGATTTCTTCTTATTTAATATTGATATGGTCGGCTCTTCCTCTTGTATATTATTGTTACGTGTTATTTGATATTTGATCTTTATATGTCTATACTATAATTATGTGTTATTTAATTTTTATATGGTCGGCACGGCTATGTATTATATATTGTTGTTTTTA
Source organism: Citrus cavaleriei (assembly GCA_030448925.1). NCBI lineage: Eukaryota > Viridiplantae > Streptophyta > Magnoliopsida > Sapindales > Rutaceae > Citrus > Citrus cavaleriei. The sequence continues at coordinate 49,581 of JAUJEN010000089.1, forward strand.
AAAGCCTTATATGGTTGGCTTTGTTGAATATCTAGGAAATTTACGCGTTATAATATAAGTTATATTAAATACATGAGTCTCATGTTAACATGTTAAGATTACCTTACAAGTAAAGAATATATTTTAAAATAAATTTTGAAAATAGGTGGTTGTAATATTAGGATGACAAGGTTTTAAAAGAGGTGTCATCAAGGCTAAGTAAAAATAATCTATCGGGAGGATGATATGTAATGTCCAAAAGATTAACCATTAATATAAGCTCAAGGGCATGTTACTTTAAAGAATGAAAAGTGTTAACTTTAGTGCAACATTCCAAGGGCCCTAATAAAATTGTTTTATATTTCTAAACTTCTTTAAATACTCAATGTTCATAAGGCAACCTATATGTATAATAATTAATACATACATTAAATTGTTATCTTATTTAAAGGGCATTTATCATGTAATCCTTACATTGCATGTAATGATGAATAAGTCAAGTTGGCGCCAAGCCCCAATTAGGACAAAGTGTATATAGGCATATCAATGCAGAGGATTATGATGGGCTTAGTTATGTTTCTACAAGAAAATAAATATTTTAAGTTTAGTTACGTTTAATAACAAAGTTTTGAAATATATACTAAATAATCCTTACATATCTCTTAAACTTTATAATGAAATTTTACTTATTATGTAAAACTTTTTTAAGAAATTTATATATATTTTAATTAAAAGTAATAAAATTTTAAATGTTTTGAAATAAATCACCTTATTTTAGTTATACAAGGGGGTGTTATAAATTGGGGGGTCTATAGATATATGATTTCAAGGGTTCGTGGTTACCTTTGTACGTGCCCTCTTGGCTTATTTGGTGACTTGCTACTTGGTCATTTTACCTTTTTTGGGAATTTATTTCAATAGTTGTTTAGTCTGTCTCCCTTAATTCACCGCCTCACTTTCTTCATTTTACTTTCTACATAACTTCCTTTGCTCCTCTCTTTATTCTCAAGCTTTACTTTTTAGTCATTCATATTTACTTTTCTTTTTCTTCCATTTGTATTCTTTCGGCTTTATGCTTCTTCTTCTTTTTCCTTTTGTCATTTTGTTGTTCCTTTCTCTCTTTTCTTTTTCCCTTGTTTGTTTTCCCTTGTTCTTTTTCTTCTCTCCTTAGTTTTTTTTGTGTTTTTTCATCATTTTCTTGTTCCCTTTCCTTATCTCCTTTTTGGGTTGTTTTCATTGCATAAATATTATCTAAGAAATTGTGTGTACAAATCATAAAATTTTGACAAAATTCAGGGGCCAGTATAGAACCTATTTAATGCTAGCCCGAACAAGTTGGTGGGAAACACTTGCAAAGGGGGGGGGCGTCATCATTAGTGTTGAATGCCAATTTTGCTTGTAATATTGAAGATGATCCTCTAAATCTGTCTTTTCATCGTTGTTGAAAGTTGATGCTAGAAATTTCTCTAGATTGGGAGCAAAATGATACTATCCGCGAAGGGGAGGCATTGATTTGGAGAGCCGCTATTAAAGCGTTATATGCGATTGAAGTCATTTGAAATTTTTCCTAAAATCCCTTAGAACTTTTTGAATTCTTTTTGCAGACACTCTGGAACTGTTGCTCCCTTTGTATCCATCTCTTGTGGGCCTCTCGAATTTGATCTATGTGGGTTGCCGCCTTCACTAAGGGGTTGAAATGCCTTCCCCTCGTTTCGAGATCCCCTAAGCTCTTTTTGACTGTTGTTCGAGCACAAAATAGTCTAGCCTTTAATTGTTGATGTTCATGCCTTGTTTTCTCCATTTGCTGCAACACTTGTGCCAAGGTGGTGGCGCTTCTCATCTTCAACAACATTTAGTTCTTCCAGCTTCAAGTTTTCCTTAAGGGAAAGTTCACTGAGGAAGCTGTAAGAAACTTGTTTTAGGAGGTCTGGCCATCAATTGCATTTTTCCTTTGTTAGTTTTTTATTTTGTATTTTGTTAAAAAACAAAATTCAAAGATGGCTGAATCTTAGAGAAGGTAAGGGAAAATGTTTTGTTTAGTTATGCATTTGAGCATTTTTCCCTCCCCTTTCAATTGCTCGGGGAGAGTTGCACTAAAGCAATTTAGGAGCCTTTTAAGATTTGTTGTATAGAATATGATCTAGGCTTAAAAAAGTTTTTGCTTTATCTCTTTTATTGTTACAGGGAAGGGACAACAAGGATAGAGTTAATAGGACAGATAAATAAATAGAAGAATGGGAATGTAGTATCCACTTCCTCTCTGAATCAAAGCATCTAACATGATAAAATTTATAAATAACAAAAGAGTAAATACGAAAATATAAAGGTTAGATCGTAAAGGTAATTGTTAGTTGCATAATATTTTTTTAAAAAAGTTAGATTAATCAATGTTGGCGAATGCCCTTTGGTTACCTCTACTCATGGGTAAGTCAAGTAAAGAAAATGACATGATAAAATTGAAAATAAAAGATGTTAATATGATTGTTAATAAATAATAGGGAGCATTTAACATGATAATAAATGCAAGGAATTGAAAAGTAAATTGTCTTTACCATAAATTTTTTATGGGTGGGATGGAAGGCTTACACCATTCTCCAATTTCTACCTACCTCCATTCTCCACCCTATTACCTAATAAATTTATGAATGGAATTTTGAATCCACACGTTTTAACGATTTCTTATCTCTACTTCATTCCCTATTTATTTATTTTATAATAAATATAGATACATAATTTTAATAAACTAAAATTAAGACTTAAATAAAATATTACCATATTATAAAGTATTTAAATTATTTAAAAACTCCAAATATTTGAAATAATATCTAAAATAATATTAAAATTAAAAAATTTGAGAAAGAAGATTTAAATGAGAAAGAAAACATAACAATATTTTTTGAATAAAATTATATTGTAGGGTTTTCTTAGTTATAGCTTATTTATGTCAAGTAAAAATAAAAAGAAAATTTATTAACTAACATTGTAATTGATGAAACAAAAATTATTAAATAAAAATTAAAAAATATTTATATATAATGGGGATTGGGATACCTCATTCTCCACCCCATTCCTAAAAAATTATTCAAAATTAATTTCATTTAATTCACGCCTTCAAACCCATGGAGGATTTTTACCATTCTTATTAATACTCTTCTCCATATATTCACTTCCCATAAAGTGAATATTTAGGTTTTCCTTAGCTTCACCTATTTTAAGGAATAAAAAGGACTGTGGTAAATAAATGCAAAATGGTAGAAATATAAATGTTCAAGTCCGTATAGTTGTTACGGGGTTAGCATAATTACAACATGTAAGTGAAGATAAATAAAAGATAAATTGGCATTTAGCTTAGTTTTAGAAACTATTTTGACCATTTTTACTATCTTGATTGCCATTTTGCTAGAAATTTAAAGTTCAAAGTATTATAATGAATAAATGAGTTTTTTTTTTTTTCATTTTCTTGGCATTTTGTTTCTAGTACCCATTCCGTGGAGAGACCTCTATATTTTAGCTTGGATTTTTGGCTTTATTGCATTTTTATTCATATTTGAAGTTTGGTCTCATTAATGTAAACCATTTTTAATCAGCACATGTGAGTATTTACCGCTTTTTCCAATTATACATAGCCTAATCTAATATATAAAAATGATTGTAAAGTAGTGGTTGAGTGACTTTAGTGAGAGGAAATGGTTTTCTACAAGTCTACATAGGCGGCTTTAATGAATTTTCAGATTTTTACCTTTACACGCACTTCTAGCTTGTGGAAACTCGTAACAATCACCCCACGCCTTGGGCTTTAATCCGATTGGATGAGTACTTCATATATACGCCTGATGCTTGAGTTAATATTTTCAATTGAAGGCTAAAGAAAGAAGGAGAAAATAAGTTTTTTCTCTATAAGTATGAACAATATTTTTCAAAGGTCAAAGTCCTCTTTTCATAGAGACGCCTCTATTTATGTAGATGATGGTTAACGAATTTGTGGGTTTTACCTTGCACTCCCTTCTAATGACACGGTCATAATTTGATTGTAGGGAAGCAAATATATTTGTACATGTGGTTTCCTATCCTTGGGCATGGTCTCACTAGATTATTGAATTTGAATCAAAGATGAGTTTAATTCTTTTTGCTATTTTCTACAAGTTCTTGAGGAATTATCTGACGTTATTTCCAATGCTTTTATTTGAAAGAGTCGATTTATTTAAGGTAATATGTTGCCTTTAAAATATGGCACCTAATGTCATTGTGCTTACGGGCAAAGATTAGGTACAGAAAAAACTATTACGAGGCCGCTTAAGAAGGACTGCTTTTTGACATTGGAATACACATTATGCTGAAAAGAATGAGAGATCAAGACAAAATTCATAGTTCAAGAATCTTTGAAATTTAAGATTAGACCATTTGAAATTCAGTTATCACTTTAGTTAAGTAAAAGATAGTGTTATGCTTATGAAATTCAATTTACTTAAATTTCTGATGCATTTCAATACGTCAAATTAAACTTTTCTGCACTCATTAGGTGTTTCTGAAGGTAAAGTGGAAATGATAATTGAAGGAGATCTAACTGTTAGCAATATGTGTTCGACATCTGACTTTTGGGTTCTTCTTGCTTGATGATAATTATAAGTTGCTTTGAGGTTCTACAGCTAAGAATTATTTTTCATCTCCTTAGAGATGATCTTTGGACCTTGATTTGCATAATCTTGTGTTCATTTAAGTTGTTTAATGGACTTAAATTTATTATATCTTTACTGTTTTCTCCGTAAACTTGTAAGTGGAAGTTAAACTTTGTCTAAATCAATTGGTTCATTTGTTTGCTTAAGTCCAAATCATTTGGTCATTTGTTTTCTTGCCATGTTGCATGAGTTAGCCTAAGTGTTGTTATGCTGTTAGAACTGCGGAGGAGAAATAAAAACAAAGGAATGAAAGAAACAATATGCAAAAGCTTTGTTTTATTATTATTTTTTAATGGTAGCATGTGTGGACTTGGATGGGCCATTAAAGGTTTTGTCTTAGATCTACCTAGTGCAAAAAAGAGAAATGAGAAGAGAGGAATGGGGTAACAGAGTTAGATTTGCTTGAGGTTGAGGTGTTGCAGCATTTAATCCATAGTTACCATGATGAAATCACTAATTGTCCAATGGCAAGTGGGTGAGTAGTTGCTCTCGTAAACATTAACTATCAAGTAAACAGTTGTGCTACCAAAGAGTTTAGCCTTTGTGCTTTCAAAGCTTAAGCCAAGGCATAATAGTCTCAAATGGGCCCAGTTGTTGTCGTAATGATTGTCAATTGATTGGAAATTCTTCCCATGAAGTGTTTCTTTTTCCTCAGTTGGCACCCATGAATACTGATATGAATTTGACGGCAGTATGTTCTCTTTTTTCTTGATTAAAATAATAGCACGAGGGAACATTCTGCTTCATGTGATATAATGATGTGTCTTAACGCTTCCTATCGGCCATATTGCAGGTATATCAATGCCTTTATGATGTTCATTACCATGTTTCAATTTCAACAAGTTGTCAGAAGGCTTAATTTTCTGATGATGATATGAACAAAGGGCTTTCCTTGGACATTTTGTTTCTTCTTTGTTGATATTTCTTTAAAAAAAAAACCATTGTTTTTCTCTCATTAGCTTCTGAGGTAGGATGAGTTTTGCTTTAACAGTATTGTAGTATCTGTGTTGATCTTTTATGAGAAGCAATCAAGAAAGTGGTAACTGAGTTTATTCTCTCTTGTTTCCCAATAACATGTTAATACAATGTTTGCGTGTAAAGGCGATTTTATTCGATAATTCAATTTCTCACCAGCATCAAGAATCAGAATTTGTTCATTTGGAATTAGTAGGGCCGCGGAAGAGCCAAAAAGTTGAGATTATTATTTTAATTATCGCTATTATTCAAAGCAAACGGGAAATTTTGGCTGTAAATAAGAGTTGACATTGAATGCTCCATTATCAACGTACATGTACTGATATATATAAGTATTAATCGTGATATCAGTGCTCGTTTGGGCTAGCTTAATTCGTTTTTGCTTTTAAAATTAAAAAAAAATCTTTTTGGACCTATTTAGGTGTCAAACCAAAAGTTATTTTTTTGAATCCTAAAGGTCTTTAAGGAGAAGTCATGATTTTAACTTTTCCCAAAAGACCTATTGAGAAGTTATTCCTCATTTATTATATTTTCATAATTCCTAAACTAAACTTAAAATTAACAAAGAAACAAAAATATTATATCTATATCAAAACCCTTAAACCCTATTTTACATATTTTTCTTGTTTTGCCTCTTCATTAGTTCATCCAAAAAACAAAAAAACAAAAGGAGCAATAATAATAACCATACAATCTTCTCTAGCACCTCGTAATCTCATGCTGATTTGCATCTTATTTTAATTTTTAATGTGTGTGTGTGTTGATTATAATGGAATTAAGGCTGTAATTATACGGAAATTTCATGCTTTGATTCTTTTGTCCATTCGGTTATAAAGCTTTTATTTAATTAAATTTTGAAGTAATTTTATAAAGCTTGACTTGGAACGTAAGAATAATGTTTTAATTAGTGGGAATATGGAGTGGTTAAGTTGTCAATTAAATTTAATTAATTTTGTATTATTAATTTAAAGTTTTTATTTATTTCACTGGTTTTTTTCATATGGCATATGTATGTTGTTGTTCTAATATAAAAAGAATTTAATCGATTTTAGCTCGAATCGTCGTAATCTAAAAAATATTGTTTGATATGCATATCATATGATTACGTACGTGCAAGTAATGCTAACCCGAATTAAAGTTGCCAACAATTGATATTTATTGATTTGAAGATATCAGAATATGGCATCAAATAACGTCAATTGTTTTATATTCTTCGTGTTTATTGATTTTCTATTATTCTTTACCGATTTGTTGTTGTTAATATGTCTATTGATAAATATGTATTACCTTAACTAGAATTAGATGTATAACCGATGGTGTCTCCCTAGGTAAATCCAACGTTATTTAGGATCCAAAATCACATGAAATTGGGGTTAATTGCAATGTAAGGTAACACATTTAAGTAAGTAAGGTTGGACCAATCTTTATAGAAAATTTCACGCCGCAACCAATAAAATTATGATCGAAAGTAAATAGAAAATTGGATATTGTAGATAGAGTGGCGTATGTGGTATGCATCAAAGTAAGGGAGAAACAGGCTAGGTTAATGTAGAGACAAAACAATGTGCCACAATGAAACGGTGAGCAAAGTTACAAGTAGGTTATTTAATTCAAGTTATTTTAAGTTTAATTCATGTATTAAATTTTTTATGCTCCTAAAAATTATAATAACAGAACACCTTAAGTCGCAAAATTTTATTAAGGGCCTAGGACTACTATTTTACGTTAGATCAATTATTTCATGATGTTACAAAGAATATAAGTAAAAAGCATGGGCACCAACTTCGTAACATCTCCTTTATAATCATTCTAGTTTTTGAAATATTATTATATGATATTGTTCATGGATAAAGGCAAATTTCTCAAGAAGTCAACCATGACGAACAGATGTAGCAAACTGCTTGGAAAAGATCTCCACCAAAAAGCAAAGCAATTAAAAAAGCTGTGAAAATAACTATTATTTCATCTTAAGTTGACCTTCAAACAACTTGATGAATTTTGTGAGACAGCTAAGAATAAGGATTCATATATACGCACTGATCCTCCTGTTGTAGTGTTTGTGAGGTTTCCTATTAAAGTTAGCTACACTTCAGATGCCAACCAATGTCTCCTTTTATTCAAGTTGGGCTTTCATTTGTTCGTAAAAGAGGTGCTGCAGGTAGAAAGAAGCAGAATCGGATTAACCTTAGCAATACGTAACTGAACGAAGCACATCGAT
>JAUJEN010000090.1:0-31368 GCA_030448925.1 Citrus cavaleriei
ACGGTTACGTATTGCTGGTTAATCTGATTCTGTTTTTTCTTACCTGGTAGCACCTAACCGGCCTCAAGGCCGGGCGCCCAAGTTCGGCCTTGCAGGAAAAGGCCACAAAACGGGTGGGTTATAGCTCTGAGTGGTGGCTGGCCAACTTCGTCCGGACTGAATGGTTAGACTTAGGAGGAGCCGTAGGTTAAAACAGGCCGCGAAAGCCGCCGCCTGAAAAAATAACTGCCCGGGCGTCGTAAGCGTGCCGCCGTTCGGCTCCTGCGAAAAAGGCTGGCTAAAAACGTGGTGGGTTATAGTTTTAAAGGCTGGCCAACTTTGTCCGCTTGACCTTGAAATACGCCGACATTGCGCAGGGGCCGGTGCTGTAAAATAGGCCACGGCACAGCCGCACTAAAAATAACCGGGCCTGGGCGTCGGGCGCCAAGTTCACCCAGCGAAAAGGCCACAAAACGGGTGGGCTATAGCCTTGGGGTGGCTAACCTTCGTCTACGCTCGACTGGACTTTACGGCACTGAGCGCGGATTCTTACGAGGCACCGGTGCCGTATTAGGCCATGGACACAGCCACGCCAAAATAATGCCAAGACGGGCGCCAAGTTCGCCCAGCGAAAAAGGCCATAAAACGCTGCGGGCTAAAGCCTTTGCTGGTGGCCAACTTCGTCCCGCCGGGTCGCCGGAATGGCGCGAGACTTACGTAGGCGCCCGGTGCTGTGCCAAAATAGGTCGAGGACACAGCCGCGCCTAAGGCCAAAATAACTGGCTGGGGCCGTTTATGTCGCCACAGAGGAAAAAGGCACAAAAACGGGTGGGTTATAGCCTTGGGGTGGCTGGCCAAGCATAATCGTCCGGACTCGGAATGGCGCGAGGCTTTAGAAGGAGCCTCAGTGTGCCAAAAATAGGCCGCGGGGACAGCCGCGCCCGAAAATAACCGCCCGAACGCCGGGGCGCCAAGTTCGTCCAGCGGAAAAAGGCCACAAAAACGGGTGGGCCATATCCTTGGGGGGTGAGGCTGGCCAATTTCGTCCGCCGGACTCGGAAAGGCGTAAGAGTTTGCGAGGCGCCCAGTGGAAGTTAAAATAGCGCGTCGTGAGTTGCCGCCTAAAAATAACTGGCCCGGGCCGGGCTGCTTCGCCCAGCGAAAAAGCACAAAAACGGGTGGGCTGGCAGCCTGGGGGGGCGGCATATACTGCCTGCCGACCTTAAAAGGCGAGATTTGCGAGGCGCCTGTGCAAATATAGGACGCGGCACAGCTGCGCGCCTAAAAATAACCGGTTCCCGGAAGGCCGGGCGCCAACGCTGCGCGGAAAATGGCCACAAAAACGGGTGGCTACAGCTTTGGGGTGAGGCTGGCTTAACTTCGTCCGGTTCCGGACTCGAATGGCTCGAGATCAAAGTAGGCGCCTATTCGTGTTAAAGCAAAATAGGTCGTGGGCACAGCTACTACTAAAATAACCGGGCCAAGGCCGGGCGCCAAGTTCGCAGAGGAAAAGGCCACAAAAACGGTGGGTTATAGCCGCCTTGGGGTGGGCTGGCTAACTTCGGCCCGCCGGACTCGGAATGGCGCGAGACTTAGGAGGAGCCTGTGGTGTTAAAAATAGGCCGCGGGACAGTGACAGCTGCTGCCGTAAAATAATTCAGTGCCCGAAGGCGTCAGCGCCAAATTCGCCAAGGCGCCATGAAAATGGCCACAGCTGTAAAACGGTGGGTATAGCCTGGGGGTGAGGCTGGCCAATCTTCGTCCGCCGACTTCTCGGAATGGTTTTACCGAGACTTTGCGGCGTAGGCGCCTGTGGCGGTACTGTAAAAATAGGGCCGCGGCACAGCCACGCTTCAAAATAACTGCCCGGCGACGGGGCGCCAAGTTCGTCCAGAGGAAAAAGGCCACAAAAACGGGTGGGCCACAGCCTTGGGGGGTGAGGTATGGCCACCGTCGCGCTGACTCCAAAGGCGCAAGAGTTTGCGTAGGCGCCTGCAGCGTGCCAAATTGAAGAAGCGCGGCCGTAGTTGCCGCCAAAAATAATCTGCTCAAGGCCGGGCCGCCACGTTCGTCCAGCGGAAAAAGGCCACAAAACCGGGTGGGCTATAGCCTTGGGGGGTGGGGCGGGCATACTTCGTCTGCCGGACTCGGAAAGGCGCGAGACTTTGCGCGTACGCCCAGCAATATAGACGCGGCACAGCCGCTGGCCAAAATAATCGCCCAAGGCTGTTAAGCCAACCCGCTATGCGAAAATGGCTACAAAACGGTGGCTATATTTTGGGGTGAGGTGGCCATCTCGTCCGCCGGACTCCGGAATGGAGACTTCTGCGGTAGGCGCCCGTACCAAAAATAGGCCGGGTGCCAGCCACTCAAAATAACTGCCCGGGCGGGACGGGCGCCAAGTTCGTCCCAGCGGAAAATGGCCACAAAACGGTGGGCTACGTAGCGCCCTTTGGGGTGAGGCTGGCCAACCGTCCCGCTGACTGATTCGAAGGCTTTGCAGAAAGTTTGCAGGCGCCTGCAGGTGTTAAATAAAGGCTCAGGCAAGCACGCTTCAAACGCCCAAGGCCGGCGCCAAGTTCAGGCCTGGTGGGCGGAAAGGCGGGGCCACAAGCAGCAACGGTGGGCGCAGGCCTTGGGAAGTTCCTGGCTCCAGCCGGAAAAGGCGGTGGGCTATAGCCTTTGCGGGCATATTGCTCAAGCCGTGGACTCGGAAAGGCGCGAGACTTTGCGAGGCGCCTCCGTGTGCCAAATATAGGACGCGGGCACAGCCGCGCCGAAAAATAACTGCCCGAAGGCCGGGGCGCCAAATTCGTCATGCGGAAAATGGCCACAAAAACGGGTGGGCTATAGCCTTGGGGGGTGAGGCTGGCCAACTTCGTCCGCCGGACTCGGAATGGCTCGAGACTGTGCGAGGCGCCTCCGTGTGCCAAAAATAGGTCGTGGGCACAGCCGCTACCAAAAATAACCGCCCGATTGCCGGGCGCAAAAGTTCGCCCGCAGGAAAAGGCCAAAACGGGTGGCTATAGCGCCTGGGGGTGGGCTGGCCAACTTCGCCCTCGGCCGACTCGAATGGCGCGACTTTAGAGGAGCCTCAGTCCAAAATAGGCCGCGACAGCCGCACTTGTGTCAATTGCCCGAAGGCCAGGGCGCCAAATTGCCAGCGCGGAAAATGGCCAAAAACGGGTGGCTATAGCCTTGGGGGAGGGCTGGCCAACTGTCCGCCGGACTCGAATGGTTTCGAGACTTTATGCGCAGGCGCCTCGCGGTACTGTAAATAGGTCAGCGGGCACAGCCACGCCAAAATAACTGCCCAAGGACGGGCGCCAAGTTCATCCAGCGAAAAAGGCTGGCAAAACGGGTGGATAGCTTTGGGTGGGGGCGGGCATATGCCTGACTCGGAAAGGCGCGAGCAGGCGCCTGCGTGAGCTTGAAAGATAGGACGCGGGCACAGCCGCGCCCAAAAATAACCGCCCGAAGGCCGGGGCGCCAAGTTCGTCCAGCGGAAAAAGGCCAGAAAAACTGGTGGGCTATAGCCTTGGCGGGTGGGGCTGGCCAACTTCGTCCGCTGGACTCGGAATGGCGAGAGACTGTGCGAGGCGCCTGCGGTGCTGAGGTCGCGGCACAACCGCTACTAAAATAACCGGGCCGGGGCGCCAAGTTCGTCCTGCGGAAAAAGGCCACAAAAACGGGTGGGCTATAGCCTTGGGGGGTGGGGCTGGCCAACTTCGTCCGCCGGACTCGGAATGGCGCGACACATTGCGAGGGGCCGTGTGCCAAAAATAGGCCACGGGCACAGCCGCACCCAAAAATAACCGCCCGAAGGCCGGGGCGCCAAGTTCGTCCAGCGGAAAAAGGCCACAAAAACGGGTGGGCTATAGCCTTGGGGGGTGGGGCTGGCCAACTTCGTCCGCCGGACTCGGAATGGCGCGAGACTTTGCGAGGCACCTCCGTATGCAAAAATAGGCCGTGGGCACAGCCACGCCCAAAAATAACTGCCTGAAGGCCGGGGCGCCAAGTTCGTCCAGCGGAAAAAGGCCACAAAAACGGGTGGGCTAAAGTCTTGGTTGGTGGGGCTAGCCAACTTCGTCCGGCGGACTCGGAATGGCGCGAGACTTTACGAGGTGCCTCCGTGTGCCAAAAATAGGCCGACGGCGCAGCCGCGCCCAAAAATAACCGCCCGAAGGCTGGGGCGCCAAGTTCGTCCAGAGGAAAAAGGCCACAAAAACGGGTGGGCTATAGCCTTGGGGGGTGGGGCTGGCCAACTTCGTCCGCCGGACTCGGAATGGCGCGAGACTTTGTGAGGCACCTCCGTGTGCCAAAAATAGGCCATGGGCACAGTCGCGCCCAAAAATAACCGCCCGAAGGACGGGGCGCCAAGTTCGTCCAGCAGAAAAAGGCCACAAAAACGGGTGGGCTATAGCCTTGGGGGGTGAGGCTGGCCAACTTCGTCCGCCGGACTCGGAATGGCGCGAGACTTTGCGAGGCGCCTCCGTGTGCCAAAAATACGCTGCGGGCACAGCCGCGCCCAAAAATAACCGCCCGAAGGCCGGGGCGCCAAGTTCGTCCAGCGGAAAAAGGCCACAAAAACGGGTGGGCTATAGCCTTGGGGGGTGGGGCTGGCCAACTTCGTCCGCCGGACTCGGAATGGCGCGAGACTTTAGGAGGAGCCTCCGTGTGCCAAAAATAGGCCGCGGGGACAGCCGCGCCCAAAAATAACTGCCCGAAGGCCGGGGCGCCAAGTTCGTCCTGCGGAAAAAGGCCACAAAAACGGGTGGGCTATAGCCTTGGGGGGTGGGGCTGGCCAACTTCGTCCGTCGGACTCGGAATGGCGCGAGACTTTGTGAGGCACCTCCGTGTGCCAAAAATAGGCCGAGCGCACAGCCGCGCCCAAAAATAACCGCCCGAAAGCCGGGGCGCCAAGTTCGTCCAGCGGAAAAAGGCCACAAAAACGGGTGGGCTATAGCCTTGGGGGGTGGGGCTGGCCAACTTCGTCCGCCGGACTCGGAAGGGCGCGAGACTTTGCGAGGCGCCTCCTAGTGCCAAAAATATGCCGCGGGGACAGCCGCGCCCAAAAATAACCGCCCGAAGGCCGGGGCGCCAAGTTCGTCCAGCAGAAAAAGGCCACAAAAACGGGTGGGCTATAGCCTTGGGGGTGGGGCTGGCCAACTTCGTCCGCCGGACTCGGAATGGCGCGAGACTTTGCGAGGCGCCTCTGTTCACAAAAGAGGCCGTGCGGCACAGCCGCGCCCAAAAATAACCGCCCGATGGCCAGGGCGCCAAGTTCGTCCAGCGGAAAAAGGCCACAAAAACGGGTGGGCTATAGCCTTGGGGGGTGGGGCTGGCCAACTTCGTCCGCCGGACTCGGAATGGCGCGAGACTTTGCGAGGCACCTCCGTGTGCCAAAAATAGGCCGCGGGCACAGCCGCGCCCAAAAATAACCGCCCGAAGGCCGGGGCGCCAAGTTCGTCCAGCGGAAAAAGCCCACAAAAACGGGTGGGCTATAGCCTTGGGGGGTGGGGCTGGCCAACTTCGTCCGCCGGACTCGGAATGGCGCGAGACTTTGCGAGGCACCTCCGTGTGCCAAAAATAGGCCGCGGGCACAGCCGCGCCCAAAAATAACCGCCCGAAGGCCGGGGCGCCAAGTTCGTCCAGCGGAAAAAGGCCACAAAAACGGGTGGGCTATAGCCTTGGGGGGTGAGGCTGGCCAACTTCGTCCGCCGGACTCGGAAAGGCGCAAGAGTTTGCGAGGCACCTCCGTGTGCCAAAAATAGGCCGCGGGCGCAGCCGCGCCCAAAAATAACCGCCCGAAGGCCGGGCCGCCAAGTTCGTCCAGCGGAAAAAGGCCACAAAAACGGGTGGGCTATAGCCTTGGGGGTGGGGCTGGCCAACTTCGTCCGCCGGACTCGGAATGGCGCGAGACTTTGTGAGGCACCTCCGTGTGCCAAAAATAGGCCATGGGCACAGTCGCGCCCAAAAATAACCGCCCGAAGGACGGGACGCCAAGTTCGTCCAGCAGAAAAAGGCCACAAAAACGGGTGGGCTATAGCCTTGTGGGGTGAGGCTGGCCAACTTCGTCCGCCGGACTCGGAATGGCGCGAGACTTTGCGAGGCACCTCCGTGTGCCAAAAATACACCGCGGGCACAGCCGCGCCCAAAAATAACTGCCCGAAGGCCGGGGCGCCAAGTTCGTCCTGCGGAAAAAGGCCACAAAAACGGGTGGGCTATAGCCTTGGGTGGTGGGGCTGGCCAACTTCGTCCGCCGGACTCGGAAGGGCGCGAGACTTTGCGTGGCGCCTCCTTGTGCCAAAAATACGCCGCGGGGACAGCCGCGCCCAAAAATAACTGCCCGAAGGCCGGGGCGCCAAGTTCGTCCAGCGGAAAAAGGCCACAAAAACGGGTGGGCTATAGCCTTGGGGGGTGGGGCTGGCCAACTTCGTCCGTCGGACTCGGAATGGCGCGAGACTTTGCGAGGCACCTCCGTGTGCCAAAAATAGGCCGCGGGCACAGCCGTGCCCGAAAATAACCGCCAGAAGGCCGGGTCACCAAGTTCGTCCAGCGGAAAAAGGCTACAAAAACGGGTGGGCTATAGCCTTGAGGGTTGGGGCTGGCCAACATCGTCCGCCGGACTCGGAATGGCGCGAGACTTTACAAGGTGACTCCGTGTGCCAAAAATAGGCCGAGCGCACAGCCGCGCCCAAAAATAACCGCCCGAAAGCCGGGGCGCCAAGTTCGTCCAGCGGAAAAAGGCCACAAAAACGGGTGGGCTATAGCCTTGGGGGGTGGGGCTGGCCCACTTCGTCCGCCGGACTCGGAATGGCGAGAGACTGTGCGAGGCGCCTCCGTGTGCCAAAAATAGGTCATGGGCACAGCCGCTACCAAAAATAACCGCCCGAAGGCCGGGGCGCCAAGTTCGTCCAGAGGAAAAAGGCCACAAAAACGGGTGGGCTATAGCCTTGGGGGGTGGGGCTGGCCAACTTCGTCCGCCGGACTCGGAAGGGCGCGAGACTTTGCGAGGCGCCTCCTTGTGCCAAAAATACGCCGCGGGGACAGCCGCGCCCAAAAATAACTGCCCGAAGGCCGGGGCGCCAAGTTCGTCCAGCGGAAAAAGGCCACAAAAACGGGTGGGCTATAGCCTTGGGGGGTGGGGTTGGCCAACTTCGTCCGCCGGACTCGGAATGGCGCGAGACTTTACGAGGCACCTCCGTGTGCCAAAAATAGGCCGCGGGCACAGCCGCGCCCAAAAATAACTGCCCGAAGGCCGGGGCGCCAAGTTCGTCCAGCGGAAAAAGGCCACAAAAACGGGTGGGCTATAGCCTTGGGGGGTGGGGCTGGCCAACTTCGTCCGCCGGACTCGGAATGCTGCGAGAGTTTGCGAGGCACCTCCGTGCGCCAAAAATAGGCCGCGGGCACAGCCGCGCACGAAAATAACCGCCCGAAGGCCGGGGCGCCAAGTTCGTCCAGCGGAAAAAGGCCACAAAAACGGGTGGGCCATAGCCTTGGGGGGTGAGGCTGGCCAACTTCGTCCGCCGGACTCGGAAAGGCGCAAGAGTTTGCGAGGCGCCCGCAGTGGGGGCCGGGCACAGCCGCGCCCAAAAATAACCGCCCGAAGGCCGGGGCGCCAAGTTCGTCCAGCGGAAAAAGGCCACAAAAACGGGTGGGCTATAGCCTTGGCGGGTGGGGCTGGCCAACTTCGTCCGCCGGACTCGGAATGGAGAAAGACTGTGCGAGGCACCTCCGTGTGCCAAAAATAGGCCGCGGGCACAGCCGTACCCAAAAATAACCGCCCGAAGGCCGGGGCGCTAAGTTCGTCCAGCGGAAAAAGGCCACAAAAACGGGTGGGCTATAGCCTTGGGGGGTGGGGCTGGCCAACTTCGTCCGCCGGACTCGGAATGGCGCGAGACTTTAGGAGGAGCCTCCGTGTGCCAAAAATAGGCCGTGCGGACAGCCGCGCCCAAAAAAATAACTGTCCGAAGGCCGGGGCGCCATGTTCGTCCTGCGGAAAAAGGCCACAAAAACGGGTGGGCTATAGCCTTGGGGGGTGGGGCTGGCCAACTTCGTCCGCCGGACTCGGAATGGCGCGAGACTTTGCGAGGCACCTCCGTATGCCAAAAATAGGCCGCGGGCACAGCCACGCCCAAAAATAACTGCCCGAAGGCCGGGGCGCCAAGTTCGTCCAGCGGAAAAAGGCCACAAAAACGGGTGGGCTAAAGCCTTGGTTGGTGGGGCTAGCCAACTTCGTCCGCCGGACTCGGAATGGCGCGAGACTTTACGAGGCGCCTCCGTGTGCCAAAAATAGGCCGAGGGCACAGCCGCGCCCAAAAATAACCGCCCGAAGGCTGGGGCGCCAAGTTCGTCCAGCGGAAAAAGGCCACAAAAACGGGTGGGCTATAGCCTTGGGGGGTGGGGCTGGCCAACTTCGTCCGCCGGACTCGGAATGGCGCGAGACTTTGTGAGGCACCTCCGTGTGCCAAAAATAGGCCGCGGGCACAGCCGCGCCCAAAAATAACCGCCCGAAGGCCGGGGCGCCAAGTTCGTCCAGCGGAAAAAGGCCACAAAAACGGGTGGGCTATAGCCTTGGGGGGTGGGGCTGGCCAACTTCGTCCGCCGGACTCGGAATGGCGCGAGACTTTGCGAGGGGCCTCCATGTGCCAAAAATAGGCCGCGGGCACAGCCGCGCCCAAAAATAACTGCCCGAAGGCCGGGGCGCCAAGTTCGTCCTGCGGAAAAAGGCCACAAAAACGGGTGGGCTATAGCCTTGGGGGGTGGGGCTGGCCAACTTCGTCCGCCGGACTCGGAATGGTGCGAGACTTTGCGAGGCACCTCCGTGTGCCAAAAATAGGCCGCGGGCACAGCCGTGCCCAAAAATAACCGCCAGAAGGCCGGGGCACCAAGTTCGTCCAGCGGAAAAAGGCTACAAAAACGGGTGGGCTATAGCCTTGAGGGTTGGGGCTGGCCAACTTCGTCCGCCGGACTCGGAATGGCGCGAGACTTTACAAGGTTACTCCATGTGCCAAAAATAGGCCGAGCGCACAGCCGCGCCCAAAAATAACTGCCCGAAGGCCGGGGCGCCAAGTTCGTCCAGCGGAAAAAGGCCACAAAAACGGGTGGGCTATAGCCTTGGGGGGTGGGGCTGGCCAACTTCGTCCGCCGGACTCGGAATTGCGCGAGACTTTGCGAGGCACCTCCGTGTGCCAAAAATAGGCCGCGGGCACAGCCACGCCCAAAAATAACTGCCCGAAGGCCGGGGCGCCAAGTTCGTCCAGCGGAAAAAGGCCACAAAAACGGGTGGGCTATAGCCTTTGGGGGTGGGGCTGGCCCTTTCGCCCGCCGGACTCGGAATGGCGCGAGACTTTGCGAGGCACCTCCGTGTGCCAAAAATAGGCCGCGGGCACAGCCGTGCCCAAAAATAACCGCCAGAAGGCCGGGGCACCAAGTTCGTCCAGCGGAAAAAGGTTACAAAAACGGGTGGGCTATAGCCTTCGGGGGTGGGGCTGGCCAACTTCGTCCGAGGTGCCTCCGTGTGCCAAAAATAGGCCGAGGGCACAGCCGCGCCCAAAAATAACCGCCCGAAGGCCGGGGCGCCAAGTTCGTCCAGCGGAAAAAGGCCACAAAAACGGGTGGGCTATAGCCTTGGGGGGTGGGGCTGGCCAACTTCGTCCGCCGGACTCGGAATGGCGCGAGACTTTGCGAGGCGCCTCCATGTGCCAAAAATAGGCCGCGGGCACAGCCGCGCCCAAAAATAACCGCCCGAAGGCCGGGGCGCCAAGTTCGTCCAGCGGAAAAAGGCCACAAAAACGGGTGGGCTATAGCCTTGGGGGGTGGGGCTGGCCAACATCGTCTGCCACGCTCGGAATGGCGCAAGACTTTGTGAGGCACCACCGTGTGCGAAAAATAGGCCACGGGCACAGCCGCGTACAAAAATAACAGCCCGAAGGCCGGGGCGCCAAGTTCGTCCTGCGGAAAAAGGCCACAAAAACGGGTGGGCTAAAGCCTTGGGGGGTGCGGCTGGCCAACTTCATCCGCCGGACTTGGAATGGCACGAGACTTTGCGAGGCACCTCCGTGTGCCAAAAATAGGCCGCGGGCACAGCCGCACCCAAAAATAACCGCCAGAAGGCTGGGGTACCAAGTTCGTCCAGCGGAAAAAGGCTACAAAAACGGGTGGGCTATAGCCTTGGGGGGTGGGGCTGGCCAACATCGTCCGCCGGACTCGGAATGGCGCGAGACTTTACGAGGCGCCTCCGTGTGCCAAAAATAGGCCGAGGGCACAGGCGTGCCCAAAAATAACCGCCCGAAGGCCGGGGCGCCAAGTTCGTCCAGCGGAAAAAGGCCACAAAAACGGGTGGGCTATAGCCTTGGGGGGTGGGGCTGGCCAACTTCGCCCGCCGGACTCGGAATGGCGCGAGACTTTTGCGACGCTCCTCCGTGTGCCAAAAATACACCGCGGGCACAGCCACGCCCAAAAATAACCGCCCGAAGGCCGGGGCGCCAAGTTCGTCCAGCGGAAAAAGGCCACAAAAACGGGTGGGCTATAGCCTTGGGGGGTGGGGCTGGCCAACATCGTCTGCCGGACTCGGAATGGCGCAAGACTTTGTGAGGCACCTCCGTGTGCCAAAAATAGGCCACGGGCGCAGCCGCACCCTAAGATAACCATCAGAAGGCTGGGGTACCAAGTTCGTCCAGCGGAAAAAGGCTACAAAAACGGGTGGGCTATAGCCTTGGGGGGTGGGGCTGGCCAACTTCGTCCGCCGGACTCGGAATGCCGCGAGACTTTGCGAGGGGCCTCCGTGTGCCAAAAATAGGCCGCGGGCACAGCCGTACCCAAAATAACCGCCCGAAGGCCGGGGCGCCAAGTTCGTCCAGCGGAAAAAGGCCACAAAAACGGGTGGGCTATAGCCTTGGGGGGTGGGGCTGGCCAACTTCGTCCGCCGGACTCGGAATGGTGCGAGACTTTGCGAGGTGCCTCCGTGTGCCAAAAATAGGCCGCGGGCACTGCCGCTCCCAAAAATAACCGCCCGAAGGCCGCGGCGCTAAGTTCGTCCAGCGGAAAAAGGCCACAAAAACGGGTGGGCTATAGCCTTGGGGGGTGGGGCTGGCCAACTTCGTCCGCCGGACTCGGAAAGCCGCGAGACTTTGCGAGGGGCCTGCGACAAAATAGGGCCGACCCGCGCCAAAAATAACCGCCCGAAGGCCGGGGCGCCAAGTTCGTCCAGCGGAAAAAGGCCACAAAAACGGGTGGGCTATAGCCTTGGGGGGTGGGGCTGGCCAACTTCGTCCGCCGGACTCGGAATGGCGCGAGACTTTACGAGGCACCTCCGTGTGCCAAAATAGGCCGCGGGCACAGCCGCGCCCAAAAATAACCGCCCGAAGGCCGGGGCGCCAAGTTCGTCCAGCGGAAAAAGGCCACAAAAACGGGTGGGCTATAGCCTTGGGGGGTGGGGCTGGCCAACTTCTTCCGCCGGACTCGGAATGGCGTGAGACTTTAGGAGGAGCCTCCATGTGCCAAAAATAGGCCGCGGGGACAGCCGCGCCCAAAAATAACTGCCCGAAGGCCGGGGCGCCAAGTTCGTCCTGCGGAAAAAGGCCACAAAAACGGGTGGGCTATAGCCTTGGGGGGTGGG
Source organism: Citrus cavaleriei (assembly GCA_030448925.1). NCBI lineage: Eukaryota > Viridiplantae > Streptophyta > Magnoliopsida > Sapindales > Rutaceae > Citrus > Citrus cavaleriei. The sequence goes on from JAUJEN010000090.1 coordinate 11,603, forward strand.
GCTGGCCAACTTCGTCCGCCGGACTCGGAATGGTGCGAGACTTTGCGAGGCACCTCCGTGTGCCAAAAATAGGCCGCGGGCACAGCCGCGCCCAAAAATAACCGCCCGAAGGCCGGGGCGCCAAGTTCGTCCAGCGGAAAAAGGCCACAAAAACGGGTGGGCTATAGCCTTGGGGGGTGGGGCTGGCCAACATCGTCCGCCGGACTCGGAATGGCGCGAGACTTTACAAGGTTACTCCATGTGCCAAAAATAGGCCGAGCGCACAGCCGCGCCCAAAAATAACTGCCCGAAGGCCGGGGCGCCAAGTTCGTCCAGCGGAAAAAGGCCACAAAAACGGGTGGGCTATAGCCTTGGGGGGTGGGGCTGGCCAACTTCGTCCGCCGGACTCGGAATGGCGCGAGACTTTACGAGGCACCTCCGTGTGCCAAAAATAGGCCGCGGGCACAGCCGCGCCCAAAAATAACTGCCCGAAGGCCGGGGCGCCAAGTTCGTCCAGCGGAAAAAGGCCACAAAAACGGGTGGGCTATAGCCTTGGGGGTGGGGCTGGCCAACTTCGTCCGCCGGACTCGCAAGGGCGCGAGACTTTGCGAGGTGCCTCCATGTGCCAAAAATACGCCGCGGGCACAGCCGCGCCCAAAAATAACCGCCCGAAGGCTGGGGCGCCAAGTTCGTCCAGCGGAAAAAGGCCACAAAAACGGGTGGGCTATAGCCTTGGGGGGTGGGGCTGGCCAACATCGTCTGCTGGACTTGGAACGGCGAAAGACTTTGTGAGGCACCTCCGTGTGCCAAAAATAGGCCGCGGGCACAGCTGCACCCAAAAATAACCGCCCGAAGGCCGGGGCGCCAAGTTCGTCCAGCGGAAAAAGGCCACAAAAACGGGTGGGCTATAGCCTTGGGGGGGGGGGCTAACTGCCGGACTCGCAAGGGCGCGAGACTTTTGCGGTAGGTGCCCCATGTGCCAAAATACGCCGCGGGCACAGCCGCTCCCAAAAATAACAGCCTGGCTGGGGCGCAAAGTTCGGCCCAGCAGAAAAGGCCACAAAACGGGTGGGTTATAGCCTTTGGGGTGGGCTTGGCTAACTTCGTCCGCCGACTGGAGTGGCGCGAGATTTCAGGGAGGCACCTCCGCAAAGCAAAATAGGCCACGGGCACAGCTGCCTTCAAAATAACCGGCCGGAGCGTTCGCCCAGCGAAAAGGCTACAAAACGGTGGGCGGCAGCATTGGGCTGGCCAACTTCGTCCGCCGGACTCGGAATGGCGCGAGACTTTGCGAGGCACATTTCTGAGCCAAAAATAGGACGCGGGCACAGCCGTGCCCAAAAATAACCGCCCGAAGGCCGGGGCGCCAAGTTCGTCCAGCGGAAAAAGGCCACAAAAACGGGTGGGGGATAACCTTGGGGGGTGGGGCTGGCCAACTTCGTCCGCCGGACTCGGAGTGGCGCAAGACTTTGTAAGGCGCCTCCGTGTGCCAAAAATAGGCCGCGGGCACAGCTGCACCCAAAAATAACCGCCCGAAGGCCGGGGCGCCAAGTTCGTCCTGCGGAAAAAGGCCAGAAAAACGGGTGGGCTATAGCCTTGGGGGGTGGGGCTGGCCAACTTCGTCCGCCGGACTCGGAATGGTACGAGACTTTGCGAGGCGCCTCCATGTGCTAAAAATTGGCCACGGGCACAGCCGCGCCCAAAAATAACCGCCCGACGGCCGGGCGCCAAGTTCGTCCAGCGGTAAAAGGCAACAAAAACGGGTGGGCTATACCCTTGGGGGGTGGGGCTGGCCCAACTTCGTCCGCCGTACTCGGAATGGTGCGAGACTTTGCAAAGCGCCTCCATGTGCTAAAAATAGGCCACGGCCACAGACGTGCCCAAAAATAACGGCCTGAAGGCCGGGGCGCCAAGTTCGTCCAGCGGATAAAGGCCACAAAAACGGGTGGGCTATAGCCTTGGGGGGTGGGGCTGGCCAACTTCGTCCGCCGGACTCGGAATGGTGCGAGACTTTGCAAAGGACCTCCGTGTGCCAAAAATAGGCCGCGGGCACAGACGCGCCCAAAAATAACCACCCGAAGGCCGGGGCGCCAAGTTCGTCCAGCGGAAAAAGGCCACAAAAACGGGTGGGCTATAGCCTTGGGGGGTGGGGCTGGCCAACTTCGTCCGCCGGACTCGGAATGGCGTGAGACTCTGTGAGCAGCCTTCATGTGCAAAAAATTGGCCGCGAGCACAGCCGCACCCAAAAATAACCGCCCGAAGGCCGGGGCGCCAAGTTCGTCCAGCGGAAAAAGGCCACAAAAACGGGTGGGCTATAGCCTTGGGGGGTGGGGCTGGCCACCTCGACTCGAATGGCGCGAGACTCGCGAAGCGCCTCGGTGCTAGGGCCAGGGCACAGCCGCTTAAAAAGAACCGCCAAGGCCGGGCGCCATGTTCGTCCAGCGAAAAAGGCCACAAAAACGGTGGGCTATAGCCTGGGGTGAGGCTTGGCCAACCGTCCGGACTCGTATGGCGCGAGACTTCGCGATCGCCACCGTGTGCCAAGAATAGGCCGTGGGCACAGCCGCACCCAAGAATAACCGCCCGAAGGCCGGGGCGCCAAGTTCGTCCAGCGGAAAAAGGCCACAAAAACGGGTGGGCTGTAGCCTTGGGTGGGCTACGATTTCGCCCGCCAGACCCGGAATGGCGGAGACTCGTGAGCAGCCTTTCATGTGCAAAAACTTGGTCATGGCAGCACAGCCGCACCTAAAATGCCCGCTCAAGTCGGGCGCCCCGTTCGTCCCGCGGAAAAAGGCCCCACAACCGGGTGGGCTATAGCCTGGGGTGGGGGTAACTCTCGTCCGCCGGACTCGAATGGCGCGAGACTCATGAAGCGACTCGTGTTAAAATAGGTCATGGCACAGCCGCCGCCAAAACTAACCACCAAGGCCGGGCGCCAAGTTCGCTCCAGCGAAAAAGGCCACAAAACGGGTGGGGTTATAGCCTTTGGGGGTGGCATTTCAACTGGCCGGACTGAATGGCGTGAGACTTTATGAAAGCGGCTCCGTGATGTTAAAAATAGTCATGCACAGCCGCTGCCAAAAATAACAGCCCGAAGGCCGGGGCGCCATGTTCGTCCAGCGGAAAAAGGCCACAAAAACGGGTGGGCTATAGCCTTGGGGGGTGGGGCTGGCCCACTTCGTCCGCCGGACTCGGAATGGCGCGAGACTTTACGAGCGGCCTCCGTGTGCCAAAAATAGGCAGCGGGCACAGCCGCGCCCAAAAATAACCACCCGAAGGCCGGGGCGCCAAGTTCGTCCAGCGGAAAAAGGCCACAAAAACGGGTGGGCTGTAGCCTTGGGGGTCGGGGCTGGCCCACTTCGTCCGCCAGACTCGGAATGGCGTGAGACTCTGTGAGCAGCCTTCATGTGCAAAAAATTGGCCGCGAGCACAGCCGCGCCCAAAAATAACCACCCGAAGGCCGGGGCGCCAAGTTCGTCCAGCGGAAAAAGGCCACAAAAACGGGTGGGCTATAGCCTTGGGGGGTGGGGCTGGCCAACTTCGTCCGCCGGACTCGGAATGGCGCGAGACTTTGCGAGGCTCCTCCGTGTGCCAAAAATAGGCCACGGGCACAGCCGCGCCCAAAAAGAACCACCCGAAGGCCGGGGCGCCAAGTTCTTCTAGCGGAAAAAGGCCACAAAAACGGGTGGGCTATAGCCTTGGGGTGTGGGGCTGGCCAACTTCGTCCGCCGGACTCGGAATGGCGCGAGACTTTGCGAGCGGCCTCGTAAAAATAGGTCAAGGGCAATCCGCCACGCCTAAAAATAACCGCCTCAAGGCCGGGCGCCAAGTTCGCCCAGCGAAAAAGGCCACAAAAAGGTGGGTATAGCCTGGGGTGAGGGGCCAACTCCCGGCCGGACTCAGAATGGCGCGAAACGCTGCGACCGGCCTCCGTGGGCCATGAATAGGCCGTGGGCACAGCCGCACCCAAAAATAAACGCCCGAAGGCCGGGGCGCCAAGTTCGTCCAGCGGAAAAAGGCCACAAAAACGGGTGGGCTGTAGCCTTGGGGGGTGGGGCTGGCCCACTTCGTCCGCCAGACTCGGAATGGCGTGAGACTCTGTGAGCAGCCTCCGTGTGCAAAAAATTGGCCGCGAGCACAGCCGCACCCAAAAATAACCGCCCGAAGGCCGGGGCGCCAAGTTCGTCCAGCGGAAAAAGGCCACAAAAACGGGTGGGCTATAGCCTTGGGGGGTGGGGCTGGCCAACTTCGTCCGCCGGACTCGGAATGGCGCGAGACTTTGCGAGGCTCCTCCGTGTGCCAAAAATAGGGCACGGGCACAGCCGCGCCCAAAAAGAACCACCCGAAGGCCGGGGCGCCAAGTTCTTCTAGCGGAAAAAGGCCACAAAAACGGGTGGGCTATAGCCTTGGGGGGTGAGGCTGGCCAATTTCAACCGCCGGACTCGGAATGGCGCGAGACTCTACGAGCGGCCTCCGTGTGCCAAAAATAGGCCGCGGGCACAGCCGCGCCCAAAAATAACCGCCCGAAGGCCGGGGCGCCAAGTTCGTCCAGCGGAAAAAGGCCACAAAAAAGGGTGGGCTATAGCCTTGGGGGGTGAGGCTGGCCAACTTCGTCCGCCGGACTCAGAATGGCGCGAGACTCTGCGACCGGCCTCCGTGTGCCAAGAATAGGCCGTGGGCACAGCCGCACCCAAAAATAACCGCCCGAAGGCCGGGGCGCCAAGTTCGTCCAGCGGAAAAAGGGCACAAAAACGGGTGGGCTGTAGCCTTGGGGGGTGGGGCTGGCCCACTTCGTCCGCCAGACGCGGAATGGCGTGAGAGTCTGTGAGCAGCCTTCATGTGCAAAAAATTGGCCGCGAGCATAGCCGCACCCAAAAATAACCGCCCGAAGGCCGGGGCGCCAAGTTCGTCCAGCGGAAAAAGGCCACAAAAACGGGTGGGCTATAGCCTTGGGGGGTGGGCTAACTTTCGCCCGCCGACTCGGAATGGCGCGAGATTTCCGCGAAGCGGCCTCAGTGTAAAAAGGTAAGGTGGGCACAGCCGCCGCTACCAAAATAACCAATTCAAGGGCCGGCGGCTGGGGCGCGGAAACGCTCCAGCGAAAAAGGCCACAAAACGGGTGGGCTATAGCTTGGGGGGTGGGCTGGCTCACTTCGTCCGGGCTGACTGGAATGGCGGAGACTTTGCGAGCGGCCTGGTGCCGTTGCGTGGGTAAAGGCTAAAGTCACGCTTCAAAATACAGCCCAAGGCCGGGCGCCATGTTCGCCCAGCGGAAAAGGCCACAAAACGGTGGGCGGGCTGGTAGCCTTTGGGGGTGGGCTGGGTTTACCCACTGGCCCGACTGGACTGAATATGAGATTTTTACGAGTGCCTGACTCGAGCGGAAAAGGCTTCAGCGGGGGCGGTCTGGCTGACTCGGAACTTTACGGAAGCACCGCGGGCACAGCCACATTTCTAAAATAACCAGTATTCAAGGCCGGGCGCCAAGTTCGCCCAGCGGAAAAAGGCCACAAAACGGTGGGCTGCCTGTCTCACCGACTCGGGAATGTGAGCTTCATGGGGTGGCGTGTCTAATGGACTATAGCCTTGGGGTGAACTTCGCTGTAAGGTCATGGCACAGCCGTACAAAATAACAGCGGCCAAGGTCAAGGCGGGCAATATAGCCTGGGGCGAGGCTGGCTAAATTGACTCGCGGAAAATAAAACAAAGGCCGGGCGCGTTCGCCCAGCCCCAGGCCACAAAACGGGTGGGCGGGCTATAGCGGTTGGCTACAACTTCCCCTACCGGACCTGAATGGCGTGGAGACTTTGCGTAGACTCTCCCCGCTAGTGCTAAAAACATCGCACGGCACCTCCGTGGTGCCAAAAATAGCCAACAGCCGCGCCTAAAAAGAACACCCAAGGTCAAGGGCCAAGTTCTTCTAGCGAAAAAGGCCACAAAACGCGGCTATAGCCTTGGGGGTGCGAGGCTGGCCAATTTCAACCGGGCCGACTCCCTAGGGAATGGCGCGAGACTTACAAGCCGCCTGTGTGCTGGGTTAGGCCCAAAATAGCAAAAATAGTCATGGCACAGCCGCGCCCAAAAATAACCGCCCGAAGGCCGGGGCGCCAAGTTCGTCCAGCGGAAAAAGGCCACAAAAACGGGTGGGCTATAGCCTTGGGGGGTGAGGCTGGCCAACTTCGTCCGCCGGACTCAGAATGGCGCGAGACTCTGCGACCGGCCTCCGTGTGCCAAGAATAGGCCGTGGGCACAGCCGCACCCAAAAATAACCGCCCGAAGGCCGGGGCGCCAAGTTCGTCCAGCGGAAAAAGGCCACAAAAACGGGTGGGCTGTAGCCTTGGGGGGTGGGGCTGGCCAACTTCGTCCGCCAGACTCGGAATGGCGTGAGACTCTGTGAGCAGCCTCCGTGTGCAAAAAATTGGCCGCGAGCACAGCCGCACCCAAAAATAACCGCCCGAAGGCCGGGGCGCCAAGTTCGTCCAGCGGAAAAAGGCCACAAAAACGGGTGGGCTATAGCCTTGGGGGGTGGGGCTGGCTAACTTCGTCCGCCGGACTCGGAATGGCGCGAGACTCTGCGTGCCTGGTGTTGTGCCGTGGCTAGCCAAAGGGCACAGCCGCCCCCAAAAATAACCGCCCGAAGGCCGGGGCGCCAAGGTCGTCCAGCGGAAAAAGGCCTCAAAAACGGGTGGGCTATAGCCTTGGGGGGTGGGGCTGGCCAACTTCATCCGCCGGACTCGGAATGGCGTGAGACTTTGCGAGCGGCCTCCGTGTGCCAAAAATAGGCCGCGGGCACAGCCGCGGCCAAAAATAACAGCCCGAAGGTCAACGGGCGCCAACCGTTCGCCCAGCGGAAAAGGCCACAAAACGGGGGGCTATAGCCTGGGGTGGCTGGCCAACCGTCCGCCGGACTCGGAATGGCGCTTAACCCTGGCGAGCGGCCTCCGGTGCCAAATATAGGCCACGGGCCAGCCGCCTTCACCAAGTTCGCCCAGCGAAAGGCCACAAAACGGGTGGGTTATAGCCTGGGGTGGGGTTGGCCTACTTCGTCTGGCCGACTAGGAATGGAAGACTTTGTGAGCGGCAGCAAAATAGGCCGCAAGGTTGCTGGCACAGCGTTTCAAAAAATAACCGCCAAGGCCGGGCGCCAAGTTCGCCCAGCGAAAAGGCCACAAAACGGGTGGGGTATAGCCTTAGTGGGTTGGCCAACCGTCCCGGACTCGAATGGCGAGACTTTTGCGAAGCGCTCTGTGTGCCAAAAATAGGCCGCGGGCACAGCCGCGCCCAAAAATAACCTCCCGAAGGCCGGGGCGCCAAGTTCGTCCATCGGAAAAAGGCCACAAAAACGGGTGGGCTATAGCCTTGGGGGGTGGGGCTGGCCAACTTCGTCCGCCGGACTCGGAATGGCGCGAGACTTTGTGAGCGGCCTCCGTGTACAAAAAATAGGCCGCGGGCACAGCCGCGCCCAAAAATAACCATCAAGCCAAGTTCACCGCGGAAAAAGGCCACAAAACGGTGGCTTATAGCCTTTGGGGCGGGTTACAACTTTCCCGCCGGACTCGGAATGGCGCGAGATTTTATGCGTAGCGCCTGTGGTGTTAAAAAGAAAGCTAGGCCACGGACAGCCACAAGACAAAATAAATTCACCAAGGCCGGGCGCCAAGTTCGTAGCGGAAAAGGCTACAAACGGGTGGGTTATTTGGGTACTGGGTACAACTTCGTCCCGGCCGGACTGAATGGCGTAAGACTTGCGGAAGCGCTCTGCAGTGTAAACAGGCACGGGCACAGCCGCTAAAAAATAACTGCCCAAGGCCGGGCGCCAAGTTCGTTCCCTTCTGCGAGAAAGGCCACAAAAACGGGTGGGTATAGCGCCTTGGGGTGGGCTGGCCGATTTCTGGCCCGGACCTTTCGGAATGGCGCGACTTTGCGAGCGGCCTGCAGTGCTGGGGAAAATAGGGTCACGCGACACAGCCGCGACAAAATAACCACCAAGGCCGGGCGCCAAGTTCGTGCAGCAGCGAAAAAGGCCACAAAACGGTGGGCTATAGCCTGGAGGGTGGCTGGCGACAACATCTGGCCGGACTCGGAATGGCGTAAGACTTTGCGAGCGGCCTGCGGTAAAACAGGCCGGGCACAGCCGCCAAAAAAATAATCTGTTCAAGGCCGGGCGCTTAAGTTCGCCCTAAGTGGAGAAAGGCCACAAAACGGGTGGGTATAGCTTTGGGGGTTTCGCCTTCACCGCCGGACTCGGAATGGTGTGGAGATTTCGCGAGCGTGCCTCATGGGGCACCAGGCCGGGCACAGCCGCTTCAAAAAATAACCGGGCCAAGGTTAGGGGCGCCAAGTTCGGCCCAGCGAAAAAGGCCACAAAATGGGGTTATAGCATTGGGGGTGGGTTGCCCACTCGTCTGGGCTGGACTCGGAATGCACGAGACTCTTGCCAGCGCCTGCCGTAGCAAAATAGGCTGCTGGGCACAGCCGCTGCCCAAAATAACCGCCAAGGCTAGGGCGCCAAGTTCGCCCAGCCGAAAAGGCCACAAAAACGGGTGGGGTCTAGCCTTGGGGGGTGTGGCGGCCGACCGGTCCCGGCCGACCGGAATGTAAAAGCGAGACTTTACGAGCGGCCTCTGGTGTTAAAATAGCTCTCGAACAGGTGCGCTTAAAATAACCGGGCTCAAGGCCGGGCGCCGAATGGCCCAGCGAAAAGGCTACAAAACGGTGGGCTATGGTTTGGGGTGGGCGGGCTTACCGTTTTGGCCGGACTCGAATGGTGCGAGACTTTCACGAAAGCGGCCAAAAGCAAAAATAAGTTTCGAACAGGTGCGCCTAAAATAACCGTGCCCGGTCAAGGCCGGGCGCCAGTTCGTCCAGCGAAAAAGGCTACAAAAACGGTAACAGCTGGGGTTATAGTCAGTGGGCGGTTGATTGCCCTACCGGACTTCGAATGGTGCGTAGACTTACGAAGCCGCCTTCGTGCAGTGCCAAAAATAGGCCTCGGAACAAAAGGTGCGCCTAAAAATAACCGCCTCAAGGTCGGGGCGCTTTAGTTCGCCCAAAATTTAAAAGGCCACAAAACGGGTGGTATGGGCTACGTTTAGAAGGTGGTTGCCGTTCATTCCGGACTCGAATGGCGTGAGACTTTACAGCGTAAAGGCCAGCCTCGTGGTGCCGTGGTTGGCCGCGGGCACAGTCAAGCGTCAAAAATTCGCCAAGGCCGGGCGCTAAGTTCGCCCAGCGAAAAAAAGGCCACAAAACGCGGCTATTACCTTGGGGTGGGCAGGCTATCTCACCGGCCGACTTGAATGGCGCGAGATCATAACGGCCTTCACTACTAAAATAGACCGCGGCACAGCCGCTTAAAATAACCGCTCAAGGCCGTTCGCCAAGTTCGCTCCAGCGAAAAGGCTACAAAACGTGGGCTATAGCCTGGGGTGGGTTGGCCAATCTTCGCCCCGCCGGACTCGGAATGGCGCGAGACTACGTAGCGGCTCTGCAGCGTGGCCAGGAAGGCAGTCAAGGCCAAAATAACCGCTCAAGGCCGGGCGCCAAGCTGGCTCCAGCGGAAAAGGCCACAAAAGGGCGGGTTATAGCCTGGGGTGGGCTGGCTATCTCGTCTGGCCGACCGAATGGCGCGAGATTTTCCGAAAGCGCCACCGCGGCGGCAAAATAGGCCGCTGGCACAGCCGTGGCCTAAAAATTCTTACCGGCTGCCGGCGCCAAGTTCGTCCCGCTAAAAAAGGCCACAAAACGGGTGGGCTATAGCCTTGGGGGGTGGCGGTTTACTCGTCTGCCGTGGACTCCGGAATGGTGCGAGACTTCACGAAGCGGCCCAAAGCAAAATTGGCCTCGGGAACAGGTGCGCCCAAAAATAACCACCCGAAGGCCGGGGCGCCTTTTTTTCGCACAGCGGAAAATGGCCACAAAAACGGGTGGGCTATAGCCTTGGGGGGTGGGGCTGGCCGACTTCGTCCGCCAGACTCGGAATGGCGCGAGACTTTGCGAGCGGCCTCCGTGGTAATAAAAAACAGGTCGCCACAGCCGCTACCAAAAATTCTCGCCCGGGCGTCAGGGCGCCGTTCGTCTCTGCTGAAAAAAAAGGCCACAAAACGGTGGCTATAGCCTTGGTGGTGGGGCCGCCAATCTCACCGCCAGACTCGGAATGGCGCGAGACTTCATGACCGCCTCCGCTCATCAGAATAGGTCATGGGCGCCAGCCGCTAAAAAAATAACCGCCCGAAGGCCGGTTCGCCAAGTTCGTCCAGCGGAAAAAGGCCACAAAATGGGTGGGCTATAGCCTTGGGGGTGGGTTGGCTAATCTCGGCCGGACTCGAATGGCGAGACTTCACGGAAGCGCCTGCAGCCGTGGGTTGTGCCGCTGGGCAATAGCCGCTACTTAAAAATAACTTCGGGCGTCAAAATGTTCGTCCAACAAAAAGGCCAAAAGCTGGTGGGCTATAGCCTTGGGGGGTGGGGTTACTAATCTCGCCCGCCGGACTCCTTTAATGGCGCGAAGACTTTTCCGGAATGCCACCGCGGCAAAATAGGTCGCGCACAGCTGCCTGTACCCCCGCCAAGGCCAACAAGTTCTCGCCCTGCTTAAAAAGGCCACAAAACTGGGTGGGTTAAACCCTTGGGGGGTGGGCTGGCCAATCTCGTTCATTGCACTCTAATGGCGCGAGACTTTGCGAGCGGCCCGCTCATCAGGGCCAGGGTCACGGGCAAAGCCGCTACCAAAATGTCTGCTCAAGGCCGGTTCACGTTCGCCCAGCGGAAAAGGCCACAAAACGGTGGGTTATAGCCTGGGGGTGGGCTGGCCAACTCGTCACCGGACTCCTTAATGAAGCGAGACTTCACGAGCGCCTGCAGCCAAAAATAGGCCGCGGTCAAAGCCGCTCCCCAAAATAACCACCCGAAGGCCGCTTTTTCGCACAGCCGAAAATGGCTGGCTAAAAACCAAAATATAGCCTTTGGTGGGCTGGCCGACTTCGTCCGCCAGACTCTAATGGCGCGAATTTTGCAGCGCAGCCTGCAAAAATAGCCGCCACTGCCGCCCAAAAATTTTACCACGCCAGCGCCAAGTTCGCTGAAAAAGGCCACAAAACGGTGGCTATAGCCTTTGGGTGGGGTCAATAACTGCCCGCCAGACTTTGAAATGGCGCGAGACTTTATGCATCGCCTCCGCCTACCAAATAGGTCGGGCACAGCGCCGCTTAAAAAAATAACCGCCAAGGCCGTTCGCCAAGTTCGGCCCAGCGGAAAAGGCCACAAAACGGTGGGCTATAGCCTTGGGTAATAATAATCTCGTCTGGCCGGACTCGCCGGAATGGCGAGACTTTACGCCTCTAAAAGCGGGGGTTGAAGGGTACAGCCGCCAAAAATAACCGCTCAAGGCCGGGCGCCAAGTTCGCTCCAGCGGAAAGGCTACAAAGCGGTATTATAGCCTTGGGACACAACTTCGCCCGCCGGACTCCGGAATGGCGCGACTTTGTGAGCGGCCCGGTGGTAAAATAGGCCGCGGGCACAGCCACGCCAAAATAACCGGGCCGAAGCCAGGGCGCCAAGTTCGCCCAGAAAAAGGTCAGAAAGCGGTGTGGGTTATAGCCTTTGGGGGGTGGGTTGGCGCTGTCTGCCGGATTTCGTAATGGCGCGAGACTATGAAGCGGCTTCCAGGTGGCAAAATAGGCTGCTACAGCTACAAGACAAAAATAATCACCGGAAGCCAGGGCGCCATGTTCGGCCCAGCGGAAAGGTTGCCAAACGGGTGGCAGCCTTGGGGTGGGCTGGCCAACTCGTCTACCGACTTTAATGGCGCGAGATCTTCCGAAAGCCACCACGCGCTGTAATAGGGCCGCTGGCACAGTCACGCTTAAAAGTAACTACCGAAGGTCAAAGCCGCATGCTCAGACAGCGAAAATTCGGCCATAAAACGCAAAAAAGAGTAGTTTGGTGGGCTGGTACCGGTCTGGGCCAGACCGTAATGGCGCGAGACTTTGCGGAAATTGCAGTTAAAATCAGGCCGCGAGCACAGCCGCACCTAAAATAACTGCTCAAGGCCGGGCGCCAAGTTTGCCCAGCGAAAAACGCCACAAAAGCGGTGGGTTATAGCCTTGGGGGGCGGGCGGCTAACCGTCCGCCGGACTGAATGGCGAGTTTCAGAAAGCGCCTGCGGTGGGCAAAATAGTCACAAGGCCGTGCCAAGCCTAAAAATAACCGCCAAAGCCAGGCTACGCCAAGTCGCCTAGCGAAAAGGCCTAAAGCGCGGCTGGTAGCCTTGGGGTGGGTTGGCTAACTTCAACCGCCGGACTGGAATGGCGCGAGATTTCCCGAGCGGCCACCGCTGCGGTTAAAATAGGTCGCGGGCACAGCCGCTGTTTAAAATAACCGCCTGAAGGTCAGCGCCATGTTCGGTGACAGCGAAAATGGCCATTAAAACGTGTGGGCTATAGTCTGGTGGCTGGCTGAATTTCGGTCTGGCTGACGGAATGGCGCGAGATTTCGGCGGTAGCGGCCCGGTGTTGGGGGTTAGGGACGCGGCCACGGCCGCGCTGTACCCCGCCTGGCCAGGGCTAAGTTCGGGCCTGCGAAGCTGAAAAGGCCACAAAACGCGTGGGCTATAGCCTGGGGCGGGGTTGCCAACTTCACCGCGACTACCGCGAGACTTTGGCGGCCTGGTTTACCAAAAATAGGTTGCCATATTCAAGGCCAAAAATAATCATCAAGGCGCAGGTTCATCGTTCGCTCCAGCGGAAAAAGGCTACAAAACGGGTGGGTTATAGCCTTTGGGGGATACAATTCTATCACGGACTCGAATGGCGCGAGACTTTGTGAGCGGCTCGTAGTGGCAAAATAGGTCAAGGGCACAGCTATTACCTAAAAATAATCAGCCCGAAAAGCCAGGGCGCCTAAGTTCGCCCAGGCGAAAGGCCGCAAAAGCGCGGATGCAGTAGCCTGGGGCGGGCTGGAAGAATTTCGCCCGCCGACTCCAGAATGGCGCGAATGGCGGCGGCTCGTGGCAAAAATAGGCCGGCGGCATGAACGCGCATAAAAACAATCGCCCGTGCCAGGCCAACAAACCGCCCAGCGAAAAGGGGTCAAAAACGGGAAGCAGCCTGGGGCGGGGCTATTAACTTATCCGCCGGACTCGAATGGCGCGACATTGGGAGCGTGCCTGCAGGCGGGGCCAGGCCGCGGGGCACAGCCGCTGCCTAAAATAACCGCCGAAAGCCAGGGCGCCAAGTTCGCCCAGCGAAAAGGGCCAAAGCGTGGTGGGCCAGTTTTGCGGGTGGGTTGGCTAACCGTCTGGGCCGACTCGGGAATGGCGCTGGCTTTTGCATGCTCGTGGAAAAAATAGGCCGCGGGCACAGCCAAGCCCAAAAATAACCGCCCGAAATCCAGGGCGCCTGTCTATAGCGAAAAGGCTCTAAAAGCCGGTGGGCTGCAGCCTGGGGGCTACCACCCGTCCTGGGCCGGACTAGAATGCCGAGAATTCCAAGCGGCCACTATGTTGGTGGACAGGCTGGCACAACAAAAATAACTACCAAGGCCGGGTCAGCCATGTTCAGACAGCTAAAATGTCCACAAAAACGGGTGGCTATAGCCTTGGGGGTCACGACTTCTCGGGTCTGCTGAGCAAAATTTCATCAAGGCCAGGGCGCTGTTCGCCCAGCTAAAAGGCCACAAAAGCGGGTGGGCTATAGCCTTGGGTAATACAATCAGTCTCAAGAGCTCTAATGTCATGAGACTTTGAGAAAAATTTGCAGTTCCAAAATAGCCGGTGGGCAAAGCTGGCCCACAAGAATAACCGCCCACTGTCAAGCCAAGTTCGCCCAAAGGAAAAAGGACAAAAACAAAAGGGCTATAGCCTTGGGGGGTGGGCTGGCCAACCGTCCGGCCGGATTCGGAATGCCGCTGCATTTATGCAGGGCCACCGTGGTGCCAAAAAATGCGCCAGGCGGCAGCCGTCAAGGCTTAAAATAACCGCCCCTGGGCTTCGCCGTTCGGCTCCAGCGAAAAAAAGGCCACAAAACGCGTGGGCTATAGCCTTTGGGTGGGGTTGACCAACTTCGTCCGCTGACCTTTGGGATTACACGAGACTTGGCGCAGTGACCGCAGGCAAAAAATAGGCCGGCGCGCATGTACCGCCGCCGACAAATAATCGCTCAAGGCCGGGCGCAAAGTTTGTCCAAAGGGAAAAAGGCAACAAAACGGGTGGGCTAGGTTTGGTGGATCGGCCCACTTCGGCCCGCCAGACTCGGAATGGCGTGAGACGCAGAAAGCCATTCGCAGGTTAAAATAGGCCGCGGCACAGCCGCCGCTTAAAAATAATCAAACACGGCCGGGCGCCAAGTTCACCCAGCCGGTGCCACAAAACGCGTGGGCTATAGCTTCCGGTGGGCTGGCTGACCGTCCGCCGGACTCTGAATGGCCCGAAAATTTGCGAGCGCTCCGTGGTGCTGTGGCTGGGCACAGCCGAAGGCCTAAAAATAACCAATTAAGTCCGGGCGCCGAGTTCACTAAAAGGCCGAAACGCGTGGCGAGAAATGGGGGTACACAACTTTGTCCTCCGGAACAGGAATGGCGCGAGACTTTGCGAGCAGCCCGCGTTGGTATGCCGGGCACAGCCGCCGCTTCAAAATAACCGGGCCGACGGCCGGGCGCCTAAACGTCCAACCGCAAAAAGGCTACAAAACCGTGGCTATAGCCTTGTGGGTGGGTTGGTCAATTCGTCCGCCGGACTAATGGCCCAAAATTTTATGACGGCTCGGTGCTAAAATATGGCCCGGGCACAGCCGCAGCCAAAAATAACCGCCCGAAGTCTGGGGCGCCAAGTTCGTCCAGCGGAAAAAGGCCACAAAAACCGGTGGGCTAGAGTCGGGGTGGGTTGGCTAACTTCGTCTCACGGGACCGAATTGCCGAGACTTAATGAACGCCTCCGAAAGAACAGGTCATGGACACAGCCGCCCAAAATAACCTACAGAAGGCCGGGGCGACAATTCGTCCAGCGGAAAAAAGCCACAAAAACGGGTGGGCTATAGCCATGGGGTAATGGCCCACTTCGGTCTGGGCCAGACTGGAATGGCGAGACGCTATGTGTAGCGGCCTCCGTGTGCCAAAACTAGGTCGCGGCAACAGCCGCGCCCAAAAAATAACAGCCCGGGCCGGGCGCTGTTCGCCCAGCGGAAAAGGCCACAAAACGCGTGGGCTATACCAGGCGGGCTACGATTTTGTCTCGCCGGACTCTGAATGGCACGAAAATTTGCGAGCGGCCTCAAAGCAAATAGGTCATGGGCACAGCCGCTTTCAAAATAACCGCCGGGCGGCCGGGCGCCGCAAGCCCGCCCAGCGAAAAAGGCCTTCAAAACAGCGGGCTAGGTACTGGGTGGGCGGGCTAACTTCGCCCGCTGGACTCGGAATGGCACGAGATTTCTCGCGAAAGCCTCCGTGCCAAAATAGCTGCATGGCACAGCTGCAAGTAAAAAATAACAGCCCGGCTGGGCGCCAAGTTCATTCAGCGGAAAAGCCACAAAAAACGGTGCAGTAGGCTATGTGCCTTGGCGGTGGGCTGGCTAACTGGCCCCGCTGACCGGAATGGCGACGGCGAAAGCAGCCTGCGGTGCAAAAAAGGGGTTAGGCCGCTGGGCACAGCTGCGTTCAAAAATAATGGCCCGGGCGCCGGGCGCCAAGTTCGCCCACAGCGGAAAGGCCACAAAATGGTGGGCAATAGCCTGGGTGCGGTTGGCCAACCGGGTTCGCCGACTCGGAAGACACGTAGACTTTTCGGCAGCTTCAAGGCAAAGTTGGGGGCCAGGCCGCGGCACAGCCGCCTCTAAATACCGCCGAAGCCGGGCGCCAAGTTCGTCTAGCGAAAAGCGCTACAAACGGTTGGGCTATAGCCTTGGGGTGGTTGGCCAACTTCGCCCGCCGGACTCGAATGGCGCGAGATTTTGGCGGAAGGCGTCTGCAGCGTAAAATAAGCCGCGGGCACAGCCGCTACTAAAAATAACCGCCGGGCGTATGCCAAGTTTGTCTCTATGAAAAAGGCCACAAAAACGGGTAAGCCATAGCCTTGGGGGGTGGGCTGACAATCAGTCCTCACTGGACTGAATGTCATGAGACTTTGCGAGAGGCCTTGTAAAAGAATAGGTCAAAGGGCAAAGTCACCAAAAATAACCGCTCAAGGCTGGGCGCCAAGTTCGTCTACAGCCGGAAAAAAGGCTAAGCAAAACGGTACAGAAGGTTGGGGGGTTGAGTTATTTACTTGGGTCCGGCCGGACTGAATGCCGCGAGATTTCATGAGAAGCCACTGGCAGTTAAATAGCCAAGGGCAAAACAAGGCCTAAGAATAACCGCTCAAGGCTGGGGGCGCCAAGTTCGGCCTGAAAAGCACAAACGAAGGCGGCTATAGCCTGGGGGTGGGCTGGCTAACTTCATTCAAGGCAGACTCCAGAATGCCAAGAGATTTTGAGAGGCCTGTAAGTTAGTTGCCACAGTCAGCGGGGTAAAGCCGCTGGCTCAAGAATAAAGTCTGCCCGAAGGTCAGCCGCAAGTTCATCCAGCCGGAAAAAGGCCACAAAAACGGGTGGGTTGTGCCTTGGGGGTGGGATCCGCCAACTGTTCACTGGACTCCGGAATGAGACTACAGGGGCCTGCAGGATAAAATAGGCTGCCAGGCAAAGTCAAGCGCCTAAAAAATCACCAAGGTCGGCCGCCAAGTTCGCCCAAAAAGTGCTCACAAACGCGTAGGCTATAGCCTTGGGGTGGGCTGGCCAACTTGTCCGCAGATCGAATGCCGGGCGAGATTAGAGGCCTGCAGCCGGGGGTGGTTAGGCCACGGGCAAAGCTGCCCCTCAAGAATAACCCGCCACTGCCGGGGCGCCAAGTTCGGCCTCAGTGGAAAAGGCTAAAAACAGGTGGGCTGGCAAGATTGGGGGGTGGGCTGGCCAACCCCTGCCCGCTGGATTCGAATGCCGAGACTTTACAGGGGCCACTGTGTTGTAAATAGGACAAGGCAAGTCACCAAGAATAACCGCCAAGGCTGGGGCGCCAAGTCTGCCCAGCGTAAAAAAGGCCACAAAATGGGTGGGTTATAGCCTTGGGGTGGAGCTGCCAGTCATTCTACCGACCCTGAATATGCGACTTTGCGAGGGGCCTCAGGTGTTAAAAAATAGGCCGTGGACAAAGTCACTTCAAAAATAACTACCCGGCGTCACGCCAAGTTCATCCAGCAGCGGAAAAAAGGCCACAAACGGGTGGGCTTATGGGGCCAGCGACTGCCACCCTGGCTCACGGACTCGGAATGCCGCGACTTGCGTAGGGGCCTTCCCTCGGTGATAAAAATAGGCCAAGGCAAAGTCAAGGCCAGTACCCCGGGCCAAGGACGGGCGCCACGTTTGCCCAGCGAAAGGCCACAAAAACGGTGGGCTATAGCCTTGGGTGGGCTAATCATTCGCTTTCTGACTTTTATCGTTGCCAGACTTTGGTAGGGTCTCTGTGGTGTTAAAATAGGTCATGTAATGCAAGGCCTTAAGAATAACCGCCTCAAGGGGCTGGGCGGCAAGTTCGTCCAATGAAAAAAATACAAAAACGGGTGGGCTATAGCCTTGGGTCGGTATTTATCAATTGCCAAGAGAGACTTGAAATGCTGATTCGAGAGGGCCTGCAGTTAAATAGGCTGCTGGCAAAGCCGTTTAAGAATAACCGCCGCCGGGCGCCAAGTTCATCCAGCGAAAAAGGCCACAAAACGCGTTATAAGGGGTGCGGTTGGCCAACTGGGTCTGGCCAAACTCGGAATGTCATGTAGACTTTGTGAGAGGCCTCTGTGTTCAAAAATAGGTCAAGGCAAAGCCGCCGCCAAAATAACTTACCGGCGTCAAGGCGCTGTCGCCCGGAAGTGGAAAAGCCAAAATGGTGGGTTATAGCGTTGGGGTTGGCCATTATTCGCCCATCAATGCCGCGAGACTTTGCGAGGGGCCTTCGTAGCCAAAATAGGTCATGTCAAAGCCGGGCGCTTCAAAATAACTGGCCAAGGATTTCAAAAACAAGTCTGCCCAGCGAAAGGCCATAAAAACGGGTGGGCTATAGTTTTGGGGCGGGTTGGCTGAATTTCGTCCGCGCGACTCGAATGCCGCAGACTCTGAGAGGGCCGTGGTGCCAAAATAGGCGGCGTGCAAAGCCACTAGAATAATCACCAAGGCCGGGCGCCAAGTCTGGCCCAGCTGGAAAGGCCAAAATGGTGGCTATAGCCTGGGGTGGGCTGGCTAACTGGGTTCAGACTTAACGACGCGAGACGTTACAGCTGCCTGCAGTTAAATCCATATCAAGGCACAGCCGCGACCAAAAATAACAGCCCGGAAGGCATGCCCACCCAGCTGAAAAAAGGCCACAAAACGCGCTGGCTATAGCTCAGGCGGGCTGGTCGACTTTTGTCCTGCCCCACGGTTCAACTCGGCAGTGCCTGTAGCCAAAATAGGCTGCGCACAGTCACGCCCAAAATAACAAGGCTTGGCGCCTGCCCGGCCAGCTGAACAGCCTCAAAACGCAATATAATGGGTGGCTGGCTAACCTCATCTGCCAAGAGGACTGGAATGTCACGACCTTGAGGAGGCCTCTGTAGCCAAAATAGGCCAATGGGCACAGTCACACTTAAGAATAACCTCCCAAGGTCACTAAATTATCCAGTGGAAAATGCCACAAAACTTGTGGCAGTACCAGGGGCGGAGTTCAACTTCATTCGCCGGACTCTAATGCCGCGAGATTCTCGAGAGGGCCTCGTGGCGCTAAAAATAGGTCAGCGGCAAAGCTGCCTAAGAATAACCACGGCGTCAGCTCCAAGTTCGGCTCCAGCGAAAAATGCCAAAAACGGGTAAGTACAGCCTTAGGGGGTGGGTTCGCCAACTTCGTCCGCTGTGACTTTAATGGCGGATGCGCGTAGCGCTCTCGGTGTTGGGGAAACTATAATCAAGGAACAGCTGCTACCAAAAAATAACAGCTCAAGGCCGGGCGCCAAGTTCGCCCAGCGGAAAAAGGCCACAAAATGGGTAAGCAGGGCCAGGGTGGGTTGGCCGATTTTGTCCGGCCGGACTTGAATGGGTTCGAATTTGTAGAAATGCTCAGGTACAAAAATAGGTCAAGGGCACAGCTGCCGCTAAAAAATAACAGCTCAAGGTCAAGCTGTCTGCCCAGCCGGAAAAAGGTTACAAAATGGGTGGGTTGCAGTTTTCAGGGTGGGCCGCATTTTGTCCGCCGGATTTGAATGGCTCGGTAATTTGGTGAAATAGTCTGTGTGCCAAAATAGGTTGCAGCACAAGGCCTAAATAACTGGGCACAAGGTCACGCCAAGTCTGCCCAGGCGAAAAAGGCCTCAAAATGGTGGGTTATAGTTTGGGGTACACAACTTCGTCCTACAAGAGACTTAATGTCATGAGACTTTGAGAGGGGCCCGTGGTGCCAAAATAGGTTGCTGGTAAAAGCCACATCAACCGCCCAAGGTCAGCAAGTTCACCAAATGCTGAAAATGCCATGCTAAAACGCAAAGTGGGCAATAGCCTTAAAGTGGAGTTCACACGGACTTAATGCCGAGACTTAAGTAGGGGCCTCCAGGTTAGAACAGGTCAGGCAAGCTACTGCCAAGAATAACCGCTCAAGGTCAAGCCAACTGCCCAGCCTAAAAAGGCCACAAAATGAAGTAATATATTGGGTGAAGGGCTAACTTCGTCAAGGTGCTGTAGGTAGAAAGAAGCAGAATCGGATTAATTTTAGCAACATGTGTAAATGAACTGAAGGCTACTGAT